>QYTT01088020.1:1700-20645 GCA_006980735.1 Dasypogon diadema | reverse complement strand
AAAATAATCCCTTTGTTTATTCCTATAACAGATATCTTCATTTTCGTAATTTTCATGTAGATCCTCAGGCTCTCATCATGCAAAGGTTTTGGGTCATCAATGCCAGAACATGTCGCAGAAAGATTGTGAGGAGCTGTCTACATTGTTTTCGATACCCGAAGTTAATATAACAGTGGATGGAAATCGTCCTGTGGACAGAGTTTCGTTCTCAGCGGCGTTTGTCAACGTGGGTATTGATTTCTGCGGGCCTATATGGACAACGTATAATATGAGGGGAAAAAGGCCGTACAAATCTTGCATCGCCGTCTTTGTTTGCATTTGGTCAAGAAGAGTACAGTGTCAGGCTTGTCTTCTGAAGCTTTTATGGCAGCCTTGCAAAGGTTCGTGAGACGGGGCGGACTCTGCAATCACAGATGAGTTATCAATCACAGTTAGTTGAGACAAAATTTGTTGTCGGGTTTTGCAAAAATATTCTTTCGTTGTTAGCCACTGATTAATGGCAAAGTTGTAAACTTTTTTGGATATGCAAATATTATAAGACTTATATTGTTCTTGACAAGAAAATTAAACCCATAGAAACCAAACTAAGTTTTTTGGTGATGCAGTAAGAATTGGTGCATATATTTGTAGAAGAGTTTTCGTAAAAACTCTTGCGAAAATCAAACAGGCATAAAAGACGCTGTAGAAAGATTCCATGGCTGCTCCAGGTAAATGAGAAAGTGCTGCGAGACGCATATGTTCCCATTAAACTAAACCTTTATACGTCAGTACCATTTTAGCAAAGCCAATGTGCATTTTATGTTGTTTGACGTGGGAACCGAAGGAATCCTCAAAGAACTCTAGCTCCGCCTGACCTGCGCATCATTGTAAGTTTAATCTTCAGATTGATCAGGATTTCTCATTCGCTCCATTTCTGCTAAAGCCTGTTTGTTACATGGCTTCGTTCCCACTAATTTGGAGCAATCTAGTTCTTCAATGCGAAGGCCTTGAAACTATCTTACTCTACTGAGTGCTACATAGGCTTGACCGGAACATTAGTTGATATATTGTCACCATTTTAATTTTAAAAGTGTTAAAATGCATTGTCATAGGAACCAGATATGCATACCAATTTTCAAGTTGATCCGATATGCGGTATAGGTAAGTTTTGCATCATAAGATTTTGACGATAGATTCTTACAGACTCGGTAAGTTAAATAAAGGCTTTTAAAAACTTTAATTTCCGCAAAGAATTTTGCATGGAAAATACCAAATGCCAAAGGGAAGGCTCACAGGTCCCGGAATCATTCCAGATTTGCTGGCCCAAGAAGAGAATGAACTTTCCCGCGCAGCGCTCCAAATTGGGAAGAAGCCCTGTATTCAAGTGCTGCAGACACTGCAGCCTACACTACAAGTGAAAGAACAGTTTGCCATCCTGCACGTTAGCCAGCAGCGGTCACATGTAGTTGAATGTGACCTCCTTCGTTGCTTAGTGTTGCCAGTCCAGATTTTCCAATTGCTGGATATTTTAGTTGAAAATTGCTGACATTCGTTAAAATTTACTGGGAAAAACACGTGGTACAGAATTATCAATTTCTAGGCGAAGAACGCATAGCTATAAGAAGGAACAACCTTTTAACGTACATCGTAAAATGGCAATGAAAAGTGGCAACAATTAGGTATGTGCTTGCTGGAATCAGATACTTTACGTGCGTGAGGACAAATGCGTGTATAAATATCACTTATTCCTATATACTTATGCATTCTCCTCTTTTAAGGTTTGTTTCGCGAACAAATTGGTAAAAAGAAGAAGAAATTGAAATTCGAAATGCAAATGATAAACTGACAACCTTCAGGTGTTCAAGTATTTGTAAAAAACAATTTTAACACGCTAAAATATTACTAATAAGTTACCTTCTCGATCTAAGCTTTTTGCTGTAGTATCATGCATAATATGTAAATCACGGTTACCAACAAATTCTTGATTATTAATACGCTTTTATTAGCTTCACTTGTAACTATGTAAGAAAATCTTGCATGTTAAATTTCATCCACTTCCTGCTTTCCGATTGAGTTGAAATTTTGCACACATATTTAATTTGGATGACAATGCATGGTTAGCTAAATGACGTCATTCTAGTTATTTTTTGTGCACTGCCATGATATGGGTATCAAATGGAAGGGTTTGCTGAGAAGAATACGAAAAATAAAATGACGTCACTCTAAATTCAATGTGGCGGACGACCAAGATGACGGACAAAAATTTTCTTATCTATAACGAAACGGCAAGATAAAATGGGTGAAGAGGAATCTGTTGATGGAGCCAAGAAGCAGAAAGTGCTAAAGTTCATTTAGTGCCGTGAACTATGAGAATTCACCCAAGCCAAGGTGAGAAACGTGTTGAGGGCTGGATGGTACGAGGGTGGTAAAAATTGTCATATCGCAAGCGTCACCTCAGGGCAACGGCCGAAACCCTGTTGTAGTTAGTTTTGCCCCCTTACTCGGTCCATTGGGCGATCGACCGTTGAATTGTCTACTACTGAATACAAACAAAACAAAAAAAACTTAAGCCATTTGAAACCGCAAAGCAAAGAAAAGGACGATTAGAAAAGGGAAAACAAAAGTGCAAAGAAAAGTGCGAAATTGAGTGAGAAGGACTAAAAAAGAAAAGAAATAAAGTTAAATCTGTACATGAGGAAGTATAGAGCCAATGAAATGCCCGAGAAGCGAAACTGTTAAAAATGCTAACTAAGCAAACTATAAATGTATTCTGAATCAGTAATAAACATGTTAAAGTTATTTCAAGACTAAAAAGTGTAAAATAAAATATAGTTTAAAAAAACTAAAACACAAGCTTTTATCACGCACTAAAAATTAAAAAATAATTTAATTAAATAAACTTTTATTTGCTACGACATATGCATGTTACCCTTGCCAATATTTTAACTTCATTGTAGAGTAAACGCAAACATATATTTTTTTATTCAATACGTGACGGATGATAGATGTGCTGGTAGTTGTTAGAAAACTTATCACTTCTTTCATCTCCAATGACTAATTCAAAAAGTGTGGAGCGCTTTTTGGTTATGTTACTTTTAATTAATTTAGACATTTATATGTTTTGGGATTATGACGGAGGCTGGCAATAATTAAAAATGCCTACGTAAAAACACACCTAACTATATTTACTTAACTTGCTATATTTACTTAACTTCAATATAATAAAGACACCCAGAGCCAAAAGAACAGAGCAAATAATTGCAAAACAAAAACTTGAAAATATCGCAAGCTATGCCACATCACAACTTATGTCGTGAATTCAGTGATATTTCACTTTAGAAGACGAACCGCTAACCGCAAATAACTTCTATGAACAACACATAGAATTAGCGGACCAAGTACACAAAGAATTACAGAATTCCGGAAGCTCATAAAGCGAAAGTAGACCGACAAATAAAGAAAATGTTGTCTGACGGAATTATAGGAAGTTCAGTGTCTCAATACAATTCACCAATATTATTAGTCCCGAAAAAATCAAACACAGAAAACAAAAAGTGGCGTTTAGTGGTAGACTTTCGTAACCTAAATAAAAAAGTCTTGGCCAACAAATTTCCATTGCCTAGAATAGAAGAAATACTTGACCAAATGGGTTGAGCCAAGTACTTCTACACCCTAGACCTAATGTCGGGATTGCACCAAATCCCACTGGACGAACAATCCAGAAAATTCACAGCATTTTCAACAACTCAAGGTCACTACCACTACACCCGACTCCCCTTCGGACTGAACATCAGTCCAAACAGTTTCCAAAGAATGATGGCGATTACCATGGCGGGATTAACACCCGAAAAAGCCTTCTTATACATTGATGACATCATAGTCATCGGATGTTCTCAGTCACACCACTTGAAAAACTTGTTAGCAGTTTTCAAAAGACTTAAGCCTCAACTATAATGGAATTTCGTGACTTGGCGAAAATGAATTAAGTCAGCGAAAGTCATTGTCAATTTGAGCGTAACCATAATAGACTTAAAGGAATTCCAAAGAATGATAAGAAGAAGAAACTGAAACGTCAATAATTCAAAGTAAAGAAGAAGTAAAATGGATTTTTTACCTCTTTTAAGAGATTTAGAAAATTAAATCCTCTATAAAATTCTCTTCCTCCATAATTTCCACACAGCTTTTTCAAAACTTTTTCCAAAATCAAAAAATGACAGCTAAAACTGATTGTGTTTAATTTCCCCAAAGTTAGCTACGAAATTTTCCGTACCACAAACAAGTTAGCGAAAGTTAGCGAAAAGTGCAGCAAGTCGATTATAGTTGCATAAAGCCAAATCAGTGTTTTCGAAGCTCAAATTAAGGCGACTCGAGTCACCGTAATTCCATTATAGTTGAGCCTTTAGAGAGAGAAACCTTAAATTAAATTCGGAAAAGAGTAGATTCTTCCAAACAGAAGTCACCTATTTAAGTCACCGAATATCAGCAAAAGGTATCAGCCCAGATACTTCAAAGTACGAAGCAATCAAAAATTATCCCGTACCTAAAGATGCTGATGATATTAGGAGATTTGTAGGCTTTTGCAATTACTTCCCTCGATTTATCCCAAATTTTGCAGAGACCGCAATACCTTTCAATAAATTGCTAAGAAAAAATTCCCAATTTGAGTGGACCGAAGTACAACAAAAAGTGTTTAAGCTCAAATTAAATTATTATTAGAATTAAGTTAACAAAAATTATTTAGAATAGAGTCATTAGCCAACATGCATTTACATGGTGAGGCCGCCAAGAGCGCTGTAAACTTGCATAGGTACATAGGCAGGATAGACGTTGCATAGGTACAAGAACCTAAGCAACTAATATGATTCAAAATACGAAAATCAGTGGCGGCAAGTAAAAGTACTTGTCACATTATAAAACATTTGGTGACCCCGACGTGATCTCTCTAAGCCATAATATAGAGAGATCTGAAGGAAGTATTCATACCACGATCATCCTGTGGACAGCCATCGATCTACTGAAGATCATCCAACACGATTCCACCTACTGGGAAAGAGAACATGGAAAACTCAGACGCCATAGTCAAGGAGCTCACCGATACTCAGGTCGCGATATAGAAAAGGCGCTGGTCAACTTCAAGAAGGATTCAAGCGTGAGGAAGACAGAAGAATATCTGGTGAAGAGATTCAACCTACTTCAGACGGGATGGTCTGCCTTCGAAGAAAACCATCAAAGGCTGATTCCATTCCAAGAAACACATAGGGAGCACCTATACTGTAGCAAAGTTATAACAAATATTTTTCACGTCAAATATTTTTTTACAATTAAATGTATATTGTACCCTAAGTATCAATGCAGAAAAGCATTTCTTATTTACATAAGCAGTTTAATAATAATAATAGTCCAAAAATTTCTTGTTGACAACATCTCATGCAATAAAGAGTGAGGGTGGAAGTAATGGCAGTTTGATTTGCCACGAGGCACTCATAATTTATAATGTAATATTATATACACACATAGTTTTAATTGCATGACTGTAGATTTCCCTTGCAAAATTTTAATTCGTACGTACACGAACTTTAGCCCGCTTTATTCTACATGAATTTTTTATATGAGCTCCTTTAAATCATGAGTACACATGTGAATGCAATTTACACTGAATTCACATTTTTATGGACTTCAATTTGAATTAAATCATAAGAAAATGATATAGTGTAGATTAAGTTTTACTTCGCATGTAAAGTGGATTAGGCTTACTGGGAATACTTCCTTCTAAAAACATTCATTGCGAACCTTACCGTGGGCGGGAAATGGACAGTTTTATAATAATAATAAAAGTAATAGAGAATTATTGTGCAAATGCACAAAGTTAGCTTCCTTTGAATTCATGTCGCCATCAGTTTCCTGTGCATCTCTCCTGCGCAATTACTACTAGCAACACCCAAGGGTAAACATTTACAAAAGTACGCATTTTCTTTTTTAACCTGTGCTTTTCACATAGTCAACTGTACAAGGTTGTGTCGCTAATCAATAGGATCCTGATAACCCAAAATATAACCTGCGTCTCGTTAGGTATCAATGCTTTGCTTTTCTTTCTCAAAAGATGACAAGGTAACTTTTACTAACGCCATCACCCATCGGATTCGTCTGGTGCAAGCACCAATTAACCAGAAAATGTACCGGCTATCAGAATCCCAAAGAAATATTATTAATAAACAGCTTAAGGAAATGCTTGACAACGACATAGTTCAAACTTCCAAGAGGTCTTGGAATTCACCTCTGCTAGTTGTCCCTAAGAAAGCAGGACCAGACGATGCTAAAAAGTGGCGAGTAGTCGTTGATTTCCGCAAATTGAACGAAAAAAATGATTGGCGACGCATATCCGCTACCTCAAATTGAGGACATTCTTGACCAACTCGGTCGCTCACAGTACTTCACCACCCTCGATTTAGCCAATGGTTAACACCAAGTGCTCGTTGACCCCAGAGATCGGCTCAAATTCGCCTTTAGTCCAAACTATGGACATTATGAATTCAAACGCATGCCGTTCGAGCAGGTACAACCCTTCCCAGGACTTGGCAATTATTACCTTAAATTCATACCTGATTTCTTCAAAATAGTGCGTCCCATAACCAATTTGCTCCGCAAGGACATAGAGTTTACATGGACTGAGAAGTGTCAGGAAGCATTTGAAAGAATTAAAGCTTCATTAGTAACTCCTCCGATTTTTTCTAAACCTTTCAATTTAATTACGGACGCCAGCAATGAGGCTCTAGGAGCCGTCCTTTCCCAAGGAGAATTAGGAAAGGCCCAGCCCATTGCATATGCTAGTCCCACCCTGAACAAGGCTGAACGTTACTACTCCACAACCGAAACGGAGTTATTGGCCATATTCTGGGCTACCCGAAATTTTCGGTGTTATGTACAAGACCGCAAATTCACGGTCTACACAGACCATAAACCTCTTAAAGAAGTCTTTAGTGTAAAAGATCCCACCTCGTTTAGTGAGATTCCATCGCAAACTTTCCGAATTCGATTACACCATCGAATATAAACCCATGAAGTACAACACAAACGCTGACGCTCTAAGAAACCAAGGAGCAAGAACAAAGCCAAACTTTCACGGTAAAGGCCGTAGTCCATTGCAAAATGGATGCAGACATAGAAGAAGACTGCTCGCTAAACGCGATTACTATATACAGCGTTATGACAAGGGCTCAGAAACAAAATGCTCAGGATGCCGAAAAGGATCCTCCGCCACAATCAAACGATCATACCGCAAAATATAAACCCAAAGAAAACCCCTGAAGTGATCACGAGCCCCGAGGAAATCAAAACAATCTTACATGGCTACCGTGATTCTACTTTCGGCGGCCACCAGGGTGTTATCAAAACATATAAGCGGATAAGGCGTAAATGATTATTGTGCTGATTGTGGCCAGTTAGAGATCTTAGATTTTGTCGAGATTGTGACACCTGTTACTGCTGTATTCGACTTACAACAAGTCATTTCATTACCTAAAACAAATAAGTCGGTAATTTTTTAGAAACGAATATTTAGTATTTACACTTTACGATATACAACCTAAATTCCAAAGATTGTAACTGCAAGGTTTGAATAGTGGATTAAACATCCAGCCGACGACGATCTTACGAAATTTCTTCTTGCATTTTTAAATAACTTGAAGAATGTGATATCGAAAAGTGTTCAAAAGTGAACCTATTCGCCGACGGGTGCTGCGACCAAAATAAAAACTTCATCACGACTGCCATGTTATTGTATTTTGTTCGAAATAACCGATATGATACGGAAATAAGTCTCAGATTCTTTGAGACAAACCACGGACAGAACGAAGGGGACTCAGCGCACAGCGCTATTATCACTACTTTAAAAGCTGCAGGAGATGTTTGTCTACCAGCGAAGTTATATATGATATTTAGATTAACCCAAAAACGATACCAATCGATTGGAAGGACCTTTGCAATTTCAAATTTTTATCAACTGGATAGGAATAACGCAGCTTCGAGTTTTGAAATCAGCATCAGATAAGATTTTTTTTATAAAAACAGCCTTAATGTATCTGACGATAGCATAATTACAATGAAAAGGAGTGACAAGAAATCTTAGCATAAAAATATTAAATCCAGGCAAAATTAAAATTTCTAACGCAAAATACAATGATCTGATATCCTTGCGCAGAAGACATGTTCCAATGATTCGTAGAAATTAACATACTTATTTCTCATTACATTAGCTCATGTATTTATTTACTATTGATGATTGCGAAAATAAAAAAAATGCTTCTTATTGAGTTATAAAAATTGTTAGTTTTCCAATTACTTAATTTGAATTATTTAATTAGCTGCCAAAGGCAGACAAATGTTCATCTTTATAACAAAGATGCATAAGTCGTGTATCCTTTCTACAGGACCTCCTATTAATAACTTTATTGATTCGTTTTAATAATTCCTTTAAATTCTTTCTGTATCGAACTTCACATTGATAAGTATACTAAATCTTGGTTTATAAAAGGAAGTTCTTATCTCTAGAGAACTTTATAAGGTCGTACAGAAAAATGTGAAATATTGAGATATGCCGCTTTGTCATTAGAGGAACCACATACTTGCTGTCTTTAAAAAAAATCCTTTAGGTTTTTCAATTAAAAAGAAGTAAGCCCGTTTTTAAAATAACCAAAAAGTTTCAGTCTAAGTTTTCAAAGGAATGCCATTTTTTGAATGTGTATTTGAAAATGTTTTCATTCATAGATGATCGCACTCTATTTTCCAAAATATCGTTTGCGGATGAGATTAGTATTTTGTACGTATTATTGAAACTTCTTTATTTCGAAGGCAATTAAATACAATGTGAAAGTTTTTTCAATATATGGTGCCTGCCTCAGAAATGAATATTAATATTGAAATAACAGCAAGTAAATTGATATACAAGTCATAGCCCTATTTTCGAAAGTTAAACTTGTTAAAAACGGAGGACACATTGATCTCTGAAAATATATTTTGATTTATTACCTTCTTCTTTATACGCTTCCTTCACTTTCGTGTACCTAGGGAATGACAAAAGTATTTGAAAAATATAAAAATTTTCAGAGTTCTACTTTGTAACATCCTCTTGGTTATTATGTTCTTTTTAGTATTTTTGTTCAAAGTATCCTATCACCTTTTGCGTTATGAACCATTTCATACATAAACAACACTAAAAATATACATTGTATAGTATTAGTCAGAAACACTAAATATTAGACGAACCGCGATTATGTGATCTCATTATGCCCACTACTGAAGTTGCATTATTTGCCATTTCCGGCGATGACAGCCCGCAGCAGAAGTCTTCATCTGGAAAAATATAAAAGACATTTGACCAGAACGAGACAGTAAGATTCTCCAATTATAAAATAAAATGTAGGTAAAACTGATTTATCATATGTGGCCATCGCCTTCCAAACTACGAATCTCTATTGCACTAATTTGCTCTAAAATAAGAGAGTGATATTAAATTATCTTAAAAAATGAAAACAAAAGCCTTTAAAGGACATTTGTAACTTTCCTTTTCTTATAAACTTTACGTTAACACTGTATATTTTAAGCTAACAACCTTTAACAACTGCAAATGAAAATGGGAATTAGAAATTCTACAAATGTGTTGTAATCGTGTTCGAGAAAAAACTTTTTTACGGACAATCTGGTAAATCGTTTTATATATAAGATTCAGTGATAATTTCACTCCGTGTAATTTGGCCATCCAAGAGTGAGTTCTGCAAAAAAGGCTCTGCATATAGCGTTGGCTGAGACTCCAGCGGAGGATTACGCAGAGCAAAACCCCCGGGATATATACTTTAGAAGCCATGAAGCAGAAATTCTTTACGTGAAGGGATGGTCCCTCGAATTCAGTCAAATTACACTGATTCTTAGGGAACACACGATGGTGCCTAAACTATCCATCCTATGGCAAAATTATCTTCTAAGCAATTAAAGCCTGATTCTTTGCCTTTCTGACGATATCAAATTTAATATGTCTTGCCTAACAAAATTACATAAAATTTCCAGTCCGAACGAAACTAACCATTTTTCGCTTATATATCAGTGGCAGCCAACAGAAGGCGAGTTAGAGCTCAGAGTCCGTTGTCAGTGCAGTTACAAGAAAAATTGTTAGAGTTTGTTTCGAATGCAAAAATGTGCATAATAACGACTTATATACTATATTATTTTTACACCAATAGAAAGTAGATATATTAGACTTAAAATTCCTAGAAGACTGTTTTTAAGTAGGAAGGATAGTTGCAGAGCTACGCCAGTTTCAACTAAAAAAATTTCCATTCTCCCATAAGAATCAAAGCAATTTAATCTGAATTTTAGGCCTACCAAAACCCCCGGGATATATACTTAACAAGCCGTGAACCAGAGAGAATAACGCACACAAGTACTAGGAGGTGTAGGCCTAAAATTCAGATCAAATTGCATTGATTCTTACGGGAGAACAGGAATTTTTTTAGTTGAAACTGACGTAACTTCGCAACTATCCTTCCTACTTAAAAATAGTCTTCTAGGAATTTTAAGTCTAATATATCTACTTTCTATTGGTGTAATAATAATTATAGTATATAAGTCGTTATTATGCACATTTTTGCATTCGAAATAAACTCTAACAATTTTTCTTGTAATTGCACTCACAACGGACCGTGAACTCTGACTCGCTTTCTGTTGGCTGCCGCCAACGTTTGGAGTGAAAATTTTATGTAATTTTGTTAGGCAAGACATATTAAATTTAATATCATCAGAAAGGCAAAGAACCGGGTTTTAATTGCTTAGCAGATAATTTCGCCGTATAATGGATAGTTTAGGCACCATCAGGTGATGAACAAACAGTTTTGTCGTGTGGTCCATAAGAATCAATGTAATTTGACTGAATTCGAGGGACTATACCTTCACATAGAGAATTTCTGTTTCATGGCTTGTTAAGTATATATATCCCGGGGGTTTTGCTTTGAGCAAACGTTTGTAGCGCGTCGAAATATTCATGATCCACAAAAATAAACTACATTGCCATTAATGGGAGAAGAGAAAAAATCGTTTAATAGATGTCCCTCTGTCCGTCTGTTTGTCTGACCCTGAGTTATCTAAAGTACGGCTTAAGCTAAGACTTGAAATTTAGTACACATATACTTTAATGAAAATGAAAGGTCAAGTTCGTAAATGGGCCAATGTGGACACCTTCTTCATAGGGTTGCCATATGAAACCTACGGCTATGTCAAAAAATCGACAAAACGAGAACGTTTCGAAGTAAATAGATAAAATTTGGTACGCAAGTACTTTGGTAAAATTAAATATCCTGGCAGAAAATTAACCAAATCGGCAAGCTCCTTCAGAGGGCTGCCACACGAAAGTTTTATTTTTTAAAGCCGGAAATGTTAAATCTTTTCAAAAGCTTTTGTGATAATCATAAAAATATGCATATCGTCGGCCTACTTCTAAACCCACGTAACTCTATTTTTTACGATTGCGTGTTTTTGATCGCAAACGGTAACACTAGCCGCAAGGTATCAATGAAATTTAATTTATTATTAATTTAATTTAATTTAGAAATTTTGGAAAAACGGGAAATTCCCTAAAAATGTAGTTTAAAAAGCTCGTAAATATATAAATTGTAGAGTTTTCCCGCTCTCCTGTACAATTTTAGTTCTGGCACTTACGAGGTTTTAGGATTAGGCCGACGATATATAGGTTTTTGAGGTCACTGATTGCGAATGCAGAGTCGGATTTCTTAAATTTAAAAGATTTTCTAAACGTCAATGGAATGTTGGCAAAATGTCGGATATATAGGTTTTTGTTGCTGATGATTACGAACTTAACATTAACGCTTAAGAATTCAACATGGCGGATCAAATATGGCGGTCGTAAATGTTAGTTAACTTTTTCAAGAGTTTCTCGATCATCATGAAAATAAGTCCATATGGGTTTTTGAAGGTCGCTGATTTCTAATCTGGAGTCAAAATTTGGAGATTCATAATGCGGTTCCAGTACGGCGAAAGTCTAAACCAATTCTAGCTTCTTTCCTTGTTTTTCAAATTGCGATTAAGAAACTACGGCCACGATATTCACAACACATTCCTAGTATAGAAATCTTATCAACGAAACATACAAAGTCAATACATTCTTTGTCAGAGGTCAGATCAACCCTTTCTTCTGACTGCGTTCTCCCGGTAGATGGATGGAAAAATTCGTCCAGCAACAACAAAACAGTAGTAAGTATGACAATGCGAGCGCCATGTTAAAGATGGGGAGATATAGTTGATAAAATGCAAGCAGATAATGTCAACACAATATTAAAAGAATTTAAAAACACAATTTGAAAAGCAAATAGTAGCAAAAGGAAGAAAGGGAATAAGGCTAGGATGTGATTTATTTAATTTGCAGCACATGATGCAAATGATAATTTCCGAGATCCCGAGAATAGTTAAAGCTTCTGTCTCAAAATTTATTTTTGATGATGAGTTTATTGATCAGGTTGATTTGCAAATTTATCAGTGAGGGACAACGTTCGGAGACAAGTCTGGCGGGTGCGGCACATATGTGGCTATCTTCTGAGTTAAGAGATAAATTGAAGCCTGTAATGCATCAAAAATTAGAGCATGGTGGAGAAATGGCGTTAAATGAATATGCATTAACGGAATATTTCTTGCAAAAATTCGACCCAAACACACTATTAAAACCACAACATAGAAATAAAGTCATTTTAAATAGTGATGGACTGGAGGATTTACATTGTTTTAGAAACAAAATGGGTGTTTTGATGTTCTTTTTAAGAAAGAAATCAAAACGTCGGAAGTATTCTGGAGTACTGAGGATATCAGCCACAGAAACCTTCCAAGATTGGCTTTGAAATTAATAAATATACTTAGAAAAATTAATTCATATTTATTTTATTTTTGCAAGGAGAAGAAATTTGAGCGATAGTGAATCAGCCTCGTTCTGATTATGTATTTATTTTCAGTCGAAATATATCGTGTGAAAAATATTCTGCTGACAACAAGAACACATTTTATTTATTGGATCAATTAATATCAATTACGGATCAAATTTATTTAGCATTTTCTCGGAAATCCAGGGAAGCTGTTTACAAAATACATTTTCATAAAAAATTTTCCCATTTTCCTTTACCTACGAAATCATCCTCTTCATCATATCTCTAGTTTCCTTTAACTTAATTGCAGTATAAATAATTTGCCCATTATCTTCGAGATATGGGCTTTCTGTTCTCATAAACCTCATAAATTTTCCGCTTTTCCATTTTCCCAAATAAAGCTTTGAGTAAAAAACCAATTTTTTTCACAAATTCTCATTTTTTCTCGTTCCTTTACCATATCACTATGAAAATTTAATATATAAACATCAATTTTGGATCAAAGTTATTTAGAATTTTCTCACCAATCCAGGAAAATTATCTTAAAAAATATATTTTCATATTTTTTTCATTTTATTTAAGAAAAACCATTTTCCGGTACCATTCGAAATCATTCGAAGTCGTTAAACCTTACTCCATTCTCTTCATCATATTTCCAGTTTTCTTTAACTTAATCGCAATATCAATAATTTTTCCATTATCCTCGGGATATAGGCTTTCTGATCTCATAAAGTTTATAAATTCTTCGCTTTTCCATTTTCCCAAATAGAGAGTAAGAAACCAACTTTTTTACGAAAATTTTCATTTTTTCCATTTCCTCACTATGTATTTGTCACTATGAAGGACTTTGAAATCTGTTTTTTTTCACATCACCATTTTTTTGTGATGTTTTCTCTTGAATTTTCCTATTTTCCTGTTTGTGCGTATAAAAATTCTACAGGAAAATTACGAATTTTCACGAAAAACCTGGGGAAAACTTCGATTGAAAAAGATCAGAAAATATGGTTTTTTTAGATTTAAGCAAAAACTAAGCCCACGATTTTATTTAAATTTTATATACTATAAGGGCAAGTGTTTTCCGTTGAATATGATGAATTTAAAAAAAAACTTTTTCGTCTGTGAGGGGAGAAAATTCGTTCAAAAGTCGGGGTGTTTTTCCACTTCGCTTTTCAAGACCTTATTTACTTAAAAAATGTTTTAAATTACTTAGCTCCATCCTATTTCCACAAAATTAACACCTATCGACTCCTTACATTACCACCAATAATGTGAATCTAAAAACTGGGGAGATTTGTTCCCTCTTGGCTCCCCATCGCAATATATATGAAAATCATCATTTTTCATATCCCGGAGGTGACTCTTTTCATTAACTTCTTAATTACTCCGGGATGGATAGCCCGATTTTGAAGAAATGAATTGCAGACGAAAGGCAATGGATGTGGATCTCACAGAAAGATGCACAATCGATTCGAGGCGCGAATTAATACCTATTTACAGCATCGAAAATGTACCTTTAAAAAGTAATTTGCACTTGAATAATGGTAATTTTCGACCAAATTGATTGTTTTAACCATGAAATTTCTCTGAATTTTATGAAAGCTGCGAAGATTATTTTTTATATCTCCAAAGGTATAAGCACAATCGAGGTGCGATTTTCTGTAACTAATTGCATATGAAATGTGTGCACATATGACGTCACAAATGTACAAAGGTTCTAAGACTGTCGGAAAAATTGAATTTATTTTACATTTGAAATATAATGTCTCCGGTAAATACTAACCGATTTGCATAATTCTTTTAATTTTGTATTTTCCCAATTTTTTGTAATTTTCTGAGACCACCCCCGCAGTCCTAACATTTATTTTTGTGAGATCGCGAAAAATCGGGCTGAAATTTTGAACGAAAATTTAAATTGTGCTATTTTAGTGTCTAGATGTGGGCGGGGGTGATTGTTTGCATATAATTTAATTAGAACGTGAACTTCTTTGTGGTGGGGGATGAAAGCCACATTCCTTATCTTTCGAATGCACTTCATTTTATCAAAATCGGGCTATCCATTCCGGAGTAATTAAGGAGTTAGTGAAAAGAGTCACCTCCGGGATGCGAAAAATGACGCCTGAAAAATCGTGAATTTTTCATAACGTCATTTACAGTCGAGTTTGATATTAAAAGATTGGTCTCGATGAGTACTTTCCAAAAATGTATAGTTATAGTGGTATATCTTTGTACAGTCCGGAATTATACAGTCCTTAACATGAATTTGTACTAATAATTGGGGGAGTCTAAGGATTAAACTCCTCCGCACTCCCAGGATATTACCACAATCGAGTGGAGAAGTGGAGGGTGTGGCTTAGGGTAGCTTGCAAACTGCAAGCAAATGACGTGCACAATAAGTACCAAGGTTGTAAAAAAGTGGGGAAATTTGTATTCATATACAATTTTATTGATTTTACATTAAAAATTGAATATCTCCGGTAAATATACATCGCTTTTCAAAACTCTTTTTTTGTTTTGTTTATCTGGGGAAGGGGAGTTCAGCTTATTGAAACGGGGACCGCTTGCAAAGTCAAGCAATATTACTAATATTGGTCGGACCGCCATCTTAAATTTCCAGATTATTGGAAAAAATTCGAAAAGGAAACAACCTATCACTATAAAATTTTGCTCTGGGGTAGGGATATGTAGGTTGATGCAATAGTACAAAGAGCTGCGCGGAGCGCAGCTGTGGAGGTTGGTCCGCCGAAGGCCGGACAGGGGGTGTCCCCCTAGTGTTTACCTAAACTTACAATGTTAAATCAATCAATTT
The DNA here is from genome assembly GCA_006980735.1 of Dasypogon diadema. Taxonomy (NCBI): domain Eukaryota; kingdom Metazoa; phylum Arthropoda; class Insecta; order Diptera; family Asilidae; genus Dasypogon; species Dasypogon diadema. The sequence continues at coordinate 4,946 of QYTT01088020.1, read as the reverse complement.
CATAAATCCAGATCAATTATTACAAAATAACGAACATTAAGTCATCAGTGCAATGTAAATAGATCACACGTCATTTATACCCATGTTATTCTTTCGATGACCTTATTTCACTTCCTATGTTCACTGCATGGTGCTGCTCACATGCAGAAATCTGATGCGCCTGCTCATTTTGGTTCGGGCGACATCAAAGCAATTATGATGCATAATTCTTAGCATAATTCCTGACTGAATTTTCTGTTTACATCGAGTTGGTTGAGCTCGGTATGCTGCTGTGAAATTTGATTAATGCACCGGACGTGCTCTATGAGAAATTTTTTGGGTAATGACATGTATCTAATATCTATTACATCCCCACCCTTCAAAGATTCACGAAATTTTACTTTGTCCTAAGAAGGTGCAATTATGTGATTAATTGGCCTATACTGTGTGCTTACATAGTTTTTAATTATTATTATGCACTTTAATTTCTTTTCCATCTATACTTATATAACTATTTACCTTATCTTGCTTAATTATTCTATAAGGTCCCTTGTATGGTAATTTCCTCTTATTGCCTATTTTCATATATACATAATCATTACTTTAAAATTAGCATTATTTACATATTTCTGCTCATGTTGTCTTTCTTGCTTGTTTTTCAATAAAGATTTTTTTACATTATTGTGTGCAAATTGTAATTCGCTCGCAATTCACTCATATAATCATCAATATAATATATTCTTGTATTGTTATTTAATATCTCACATGGTAATGAATTTAGTTCACCGAAAACTAACTCAAGAGGTGTATAGTCAGTGGTGGTATGTGGAGTGGTATTATAGCAGTAAGTGTAATATGGCAATAGTTCACCCCAATTTCCTTGTCCAGAAACTCTCATAATATAGTCGTTTAAAACCCTATGATTTCTTTCTATCTAAGGTTTCATGATGGAATGGCGATGAGGTTATCTTGCTTATTGTTAAAAGTTAACAGAAATTGGTCATTAATTGATTTGTAAATTCAGTTCCCTTATCAGTTTTGAGTTTTTTGAAGCATCCGTATTTCAATATGAATTTTTCTACTAATGTTTTTGCTACTGTCTTTGCATCCTTGGTTTCCAACAGGAATGCTTCTAAAAATTTTGTTAGTTCGCATTGTAGTGTAAGTATATCTATAATTTTCAGGTTGTCGAAGATGTCCAACCATGTCTACAGAGATTGTTTCAAATGATGTACCTGGTGTGTCAGTTATTAAGTATTCCTCTTTAGTATGTCTCGTGATTTTCGTTTGTGCGCATTGTTTGCAATTATTTATGTACTCTTTTACTATTTTGCTCATCTTTTCCATGTGTATTTTTGCTTCAGTCTAGCAATATATCTGCTTATACCGCAATGTCCACCAAATAGTGAATTATGATATTCTTCTATGAGTCTGTGCATTTCATTTTTGTCTGTTATTCTTTTCGGCGGAGTATACAACACAATATCAATGCAATACTTATTTCCTTTATGGAATTCCTTTAATATATTTGTTAATTGTTCGACGTCGATAATATTAAATAATTCATTATTATTCACTAGCGCTACTTTATCTATCTTTAAATTGCTTATTTTTAGTAGTAACTTCCTCAGAACCAATTTTAAATCTGGTAAAAATTTATCGTTACACTCAGCAATTATTTTACCCTATAGATTTCTATTCCGGTCTCTTTATCTACATTATTAAATTTTTGCAGAGTTCTTTTATCATTGTGTGTCTCATAATGTGCGCATCTTTTATTTTTAAATCTTAACTCGAGTTTTTTTAGCATACCTCATGTCAGATATTCATGTACAGTTCCAAACGTGAATGTGATCAAGCTTGCTTTTTGAAATCAAGGTATTTGCACAGTTTTCACTATTTGTTCCTTCATTATTTTCCATATTTTGCTTTCTCTGCAACAACATTTTAATCACATTTTGGTATCATCCGATTTCGAGGTATGGAATCCCTAATGAAGTCATCACTGATCAAGGACGTCAGTTCAAATCATCACTATTTAATGAACTTGCCAAACTATTGAGTATTAAAAGGAACAGTTCATCACCCTACCATACACAAGCAAATATAATGGGAGAACGCTTTCATAGGGCGCTTAAAGCAGGTATCATAACTCCGAACAATGGGACGATAAGCTTCCTTTTCTTTTGCTTGGGCTCAGATCATCACTGCACGAAGACATCAGGGCATCATCCGCAGAGCTAGTATATGGAACAACACTTAAGGTCCCTAGAGATTCCTTCTCTGCCAAAGAAACAGAAGACAACGTAGGAATCTTCATACAGCCAACTCAGCCAGCACGACATGGTACACAAAATGTCTTAGTACACAAGGGCTTGCCGAATTGCAGCCATGTATTTGTTCGGACAGGTTCAATAAAACGTCCTTTACAGCATCCATATGAAGGACCCTATTTAGTAATTTCGAAAACTCCAAAGCATTTTACCCTGCTAATTAACGGACAGCAAAAACCAATTTCTGTTGATAGAATCAAGCCGGCCATTCTACTCAACAACCAGGAAGAGCAGACATCACCATCAGTTTTCGATAAAACAACGGAACCAAATGTAACAAGAAGAGGAAATCAAGTCAAAATTCCGGAGGGGTATCGCTAATACTTTTCGCCACATAAGAAAAAACTTTTTTTCATTTAGCTTATAGTTCGTAATAAGATTTTTTCTGTAGTACATATATAAGTACGTGTGATATTTTCAACAAATTTAGTTCTGGCTCGACTCAATAACGAGAAACAAAAGCCGCTATTGTGCGACTTACTAGCTTCCAAAAGCTTATCGATTTTATTCATGAAGAATAGGGTGGTATTTATTTTTCGATTTTTTTATTTTTTTGCGTACATCCCCTAATTTATTTCACTTGTTTGTAAAAAAGCATTTAAGAAGACAGAAAGTGATGTTCCGTGTTGACGCATGTTACTACCACCTTCATTGCAGTGTTGGCATCGATTCTAGTGCGTTTCAGTTCTTTAAAATAACAGTGCTGGCGGCTTAAGAAGTAAATACGCAAATATTTACATATTTAGTCAGTGAAGTTTATCACCAGATATCCGGCTGCAAATTACCTCTTAATCAGCAGATTTGTCGGTCTTATTTTATATTTTATATCATTTCCAAGTTCAATGTCTATATTTGCACTAATTTTGAGAAATTTCCAAATATAAAGCAGTATTATTCATGCTAACTCTATTTTTCCAAATCAAATGTCAGCTTG
>QYTT01088019.1:4909-23944 GCA_006980735.1 Dasypogon diadema | reverse complement strand
ATTTTTACTTAGTCATCGAAAGATGTCTTTTTATCGATTCTAAGCCATGAACTGCGGTTTCTTCCAATCACAAACTGTTTTTTATGGGTGCTTTAACATATAATATATGTATAGTATGTTTGGATATGTCAGACCAGTTAAAGTGCTTATGTTTTCGTGTGAAAGCACAGTCCATAATTTGGAATTATGGGGCATTTTGCTCACGAGTATCTATAAGCACTTCTCAAGCTTCCAAGACTACCTATTTATCAAAATACCCACAGAACTTCAAAATATAATTTATATTTTGTTTTCCATAAATGCAAAAAAAATTGCCAGTGTATACGTACTTCCACTATCCAAACACGAACAAATGCCGAATACCCACGCTTAACGATGGGGGAATGTGAAAGTAAACCTTCAGACGTTGCGTGTCGTTAACTGATGAGAATGTACTCAAAATCATCTCCAGAGATACACAGTTGCATGTAAATCTCTACAGGATTTGTTGTAAGTGGTGATAATAATTAATAGCGGGATAAATACATGTACTAATCCCACTAGCAACTTTTAAGCAAACTTAGAAAATATTTTTAACAATCCACGCTGGAAGCTGATATGGCACACAATTGAATCCTTCAAAGGGCCTATTGTTTTATTTCATCGATGATAGTTGTTCATTCCCAGAAAGGTTTAGTTAAGAGGTTATTACCTACGATTGGTGTGAGTAGTATTCACTCACAACACTGCCTGAAATTAGTATATACACGAAGTCCAAGGAAAAATAACTTGAATTGAATTAAAATTTAATGGCAGATAAGGAAATGCATTGGAGAAAATACTACACCTTGCGGTACACCAACGTTGGCTCAAAAGTGAGTCCGCTCAAATTTGAATCCGCTCAGTATTTGAGTTCGATCCATTTTGACATCGATGAAAATTTGAATTCACTGAATTTTGAGTCCACTCAAGTTTTGAATCCACTCAAGTTTTGAATCCACTCTTATTTTCTATGCTTAAAATTGAGGGAGCTCAAAACAAAGCTGACTCAAAACTTGGACGAAGTCAAATATTGATCGGATCGGAATTTGAGCGGATTCAAATTTTAAGCGGACTCCAGCAGGGGTACTATTCTGAGTCCACTCACAATTTGAGTCGATCAAAAAAGAGTCGACCGATGAAGCGCTCATTGATTACCCTGCTTTCTGCAGATTTTTTTATGCGCACCTTTCAGCATTTTTGAATAAAAATAGCTCCTGGATGGGATCATGGTAGCGAATTTCGACGAAAGTTTTGGCAGTGGTATTCTTAAGGGTCTCGAATCTCAATTTAGTTCTGTGGAAATTCCCTTTAGTTGAAATGACCATCAACTGGAAAAGTTATAGTATATGTTGACAATGAGGTCTTTCAGTGCATAATGTGGAAGATAACTGTAATTATTTTGGTCATACTAAAGCTAAATCGAGAACTAAAATCTCCATTGCAAATCTTGAATAAATATTATATATTATGGAGGTATATGTCGGCACATTAATTTGATTATAAAGTGCTAAAAAAAACTTGACTTGTAAAAATCCCAAGTGCAACTCGAGGCCCTATAATCAGGTGAATTTATTATTAGGCCACGTTCAATACAAAGTAAAATTACACAGCCAGAAGGTCTTATAACTTTAGCCTGAAAGTTTCTGCATGCATGGCAGTAAATTTCACGACAAAGTATTCCAGAAGGACTACTCCGCCAGAAGATTATTCCCAGGAACTTATGATGAAGTAGTGAATTTTGAGTAACTTATAAATTTTACAAACTTTACCTGCTCTTTCATTACGAAAAGGTGTAATTTGCTAACGGGCGCTTATGATTATGATGGTATTAAACGCAATACCACCAATCAGAGAGGTTTTGAACATTAAGTTTGGCTAACAGTTTCCTTAAAAATTATCTGTTAAAAAATCTATTAAACTTGTACATCTTTAATTAAACCATCTAACAACGTTTACTGTATGGGGTGGGGGGGCGAGATAAATTGCTTCTGTAAAGAAATGCTTAGATGAGTTCAAATTACTAACTAACCCTGTATGGTCCAAGGATGCTATTCAACGATTCCACATCACTTCCTCTGGAAATTCTACATGTTGGTTGTGTAACAATTGCAAATTTGAAAAAGGAACAGAACAGAGACTGAATTCGAATTAGAGCGAAACTCTCAGGCAAACGTTTATAATTAGCCCAAAGTTGGTGCTAGGAACCACCAAAACAATTGTCCTAATTGTAGAAGAAGTTTGCTCCCATAATCCCGAAGAGCAGCAAACGCTTCCAAAAGAACGGATTAACATGTACAAAAATACAGACGTAATCCGCCCTCTTGTTGTTGGAGGGCAAACAATTAAATTTCGTTAGTAAAAAAGGGGTTGGCAAAGTTGGGGTTTTTGTATTCACGTGCTTTCGTTATTTCGTTGCGTGCATACAAAATAACACCAAGTGTTGCTGCTATTACTCACAGGAAAATCTCCCTCCACTACATCAAACTTTTGCGCTGCTGCTGCTACTGCTACTGCTACTGCTGCTTCTGGACTATGTAACGCAAGGGTTTTCATTAGGTCGTTGGTTATGTATTCATATTTGGATTAAACCGAATGCCCCCTTTACATTAATATTAATTGGAACTCTAATCCTTGGTGTGCTCAGTTGTTGTCACTTTGTCACACGATTGTTTTGTTTATTTATAATGAATTATTACTGTGGGGAAAATAAAAGGATTGAGTGCGCTGCACTCAAAGGACACTTGTTTCTTTTTTGCTTTGTTTGAATTGTTTGAGTTTGTTTTTATAGTTTAGGGTGGACTAACAAAAATTCCATTAAAAAATGAAATGAATTTGAAGCAATCCATCAAAAGTTTGGTGTTTCTCGTTGATAAGCCCACAATAAATACACATCACTGGTTTTGTTGACATTGGATTATCTTTTGAAAGCATTTGGAGGTAGGATTTATTCCGAATCTGAATTAAAATTTTTAGTTTAGTGACATTCAAATATTCCCGTGATTTTATAAATATTAATGTAGTAATATTACAATGCCATACTTTGTACAGATCTCAACATTTGTGTGTTTATTTAACGTGATTTAATTAAATGAATGGTGCACGTTTCAGAGTTTAATTAACTTTAGTAAAGAATAAAATTATTGAATACTAAAATACTACGAGTTTCAGGTGTACAAAAAATTCAATTTTTATCATTCTTGGGCCTTTATGGACATGTGGAAAACGCCCTTCTCGGGCTTCCTTTCCTTTCTTCCTCCTGCTTGGAGGCTTCGATGGCTTTCAAAGCCAAGATGTAAAAGGAACATATCAAAATCTAAACCTCGTCAAAAAAGGCACAATGCGTAACGTGGTGATTCTTTTTGCTCTTCACGTCTTCCCAGTCTTTAAAGGATCAACTTACATAATCTCTGCCCGTCCAGTTACTGTTGAGGTTTGAATTCTTGCTGCAGTGGGTTCCATCCATTGCGCAATCTATAACGGACATAAACGATGTGGGCTACGATTTATCTCAAAGTGGGCTTTCCAGTAATTTTCCATCCAAGATCTTCTGGACCAAATATTCTATGAATATGCCTCTTTTCAGGCTTTCATCTACCAAATTAGCCTTTCAAATGAAACATTCCTTTTTATCGACTTCTATCGTCTGCAGATTTCAGAATATTACAGAAGGTTCAACTTTTTACAACCAATTGATATTCTTTAAAAAGCAATCTGATTACATTTACTTTCTCCCGCTTGAACGCGTCCTGAAAATGGACTCCCAAAAGAGTTCTTAAATACTGAAAATGTACAAAAATCTTCCATATCATCAGCATTGAAAGGAATCACATTTACAAAATATTTTTACTGGAGGAAGTGTAGACAGAGCTCAGTACCATTTTTCACGGCAATAACATGATTGTTTTGAAATTTCCAGTTCCACGCCCCCCTTTATGGAGTTGAACAGAGCGTTATACATGCAGTGAAAATGCACTTATCGGATTGGAAAAATATAATACGGGAAGCAGGATGAGAGCTCCCACATCCACTGCCTTTTGTGTGTCGTCGCCTGTAAGGACTGAGAAATCATGTTTTCTTTTCTACTCCACATCCAGCAAAAGATGGTTCCGTTGTTCATTCCAAAGTTTTCTTTTCTTATTGAGAAAGCAAAAAAGATATGAAAACGCTTGGTTTTCATGTCAGATACGCTGCTCAATTAAAGTTTCGTTCGTTTTTGCCATCCACGGAATAGTCATTATCGCTAGAAATGCAAGAGATCTGCACTTTGTGTTTTTTGTGAGACTTTTCTAGCTCAAGTTTGCACCCGACTTTTGAAGCATTATCTCTGCTTTGTTTTTCGATAAAAGTTCCCTTTTGGCTTTGCATTGCTAAATATCATCCCCTCCACCTCTTCAAACACTTTTAGCCTGCTCATGGCAACGCTTTACTTATTTTGGATGACATAACAAAACATGAGCACGTGAAAGCTTTTAGTTTGCCAGCAAAAGCACCCTAGAGCAAGAAGAACTCCTTGGAGAAACCTCACCTCTTTGACGCGGGGAGGTGGTGGATGTGTTAGGTCTCCTCCCACTCTACCTATAGGGATGGAATCAGATCAGTCAACAAGTATGAACACATGTTGGGTGCTTTATGCAAAAATTCTGTCCTGGATCTTATGAAGCGGGTCTGAAGGAGCAATGAATAAATCTGAATAAGATTTCATTTTAGATTCGATTTAATGGGAAGGACATAACGCTTCACTGGCTCGGTTTCTGCCTCTGACATTTCACCATGACTTCACTGTCCTCATTGTTTCAGACGGGTGATGGCAAACTCTTGTTTTCTTAGACAACCTGGGTGAGCTTTAAATTTTTCTTATGTAATGTTCTTAGCTGGAGATCTGCTATTCTTATAGATATGTGCAAATATTAGACAGACGTGATATTGCATAATTTTGACATTTTTCTAGAAAGAAGAGCAATGGAGCTATCGTAGGTTGTCAGATAGAATGAGAAATTCTTTGTGGTTGGGATGACAGCTGATGTTTGGTGGCGTTATTTGTGATTATGGCTTAAACTTCCGTAATGTGTGTTATTCGTAACTACTTTATTGATAATATCTATTTGTTTGGATTTTGTAAACGGGAAGTGTTGTTATTTATCCTAACACTTTTTTTATTTTTCTGTATAATCGCATTAAGAGCAGGAATCTTTATTGCTTCGTGCAAACCATCCCGGGTTCGAATCGCGTCAGCAGTTATCGACGGGCAGCAGAATAATTCCAACTCGTTTCCTTCGTAACATTTAAAAAGAACAGCAGTTCTTCAGCAATTTTTTGCGACTGGGATTTTAAAAAACAGTAAATGTCGTATGATTGTAAAAAATAAAATAATAAAATATTAAACAGAAATATAATACCAAAATAATACCACAAAAAAGCTGTACACTCTTTGAAACGCGGTATTAGGTATAGATAGGGCCATACAAAATCTACCAACAATGCATTGATTCCGTTTTCCTCCAAAATCGTTATGTCCTTTGCGGTCCTACAGTGGTACAAGCTGTAATTTTTTCTAATTATTTCGATGAAACCATCATCCATTTCAGTCATGATTAGGTAATTCAAAAACACGTCTCCGCTAATATAAATTCCTTTTGTGGGTATTAAACTTTTATTACTTGCTTTCAATTAAGTTTTAATGGCTGCTCCTTGGTTGCAGTTGTAGCCCCTTGAAGAACACTAAATAGATCGGAATAGGTTATAAGTACCTGGTTAAGTACTTCAATTACTAGTTCAATAGGCCATCGTTAACTATAATAATAATGGGGGCTTATCAAAGAGCTCGTCTCATCACACTGATGTTAGTCATCTTTTGAAACCAGTAATACCCTGGAATGGGGTGTAATTAATTACACGGATGTAGAAGGTATTTTCATAATGATGGGCCCTTAAGTGCGGAATACCCTTGTTAAGAGCTCGTCACGTTGCTTGTTAGCTAAACTAATATTATTTGTAAGTTGTGTAGATTAACATAACGAGGTTACTTCCCATTTGATTCAATTTCAATAACACAGAAATTTTATAATTTACAATTTGCAAGTATTAATTTAGAACGTGCATTAGCCTGTTCTACTTTCCATGAATTTCGTTCTCTAGAATCTGGTTTGCTTGCTCAGACAAACAAGAAAAAGATCATTTATCATACCCACATAAGTGGGTAAATATTTGTCTCACCCTCTGAAGAAGATTAAACGACCCCAACACCGCAATATTATCCGCTTTGATGTGTCGTTCACTAAGTTAAATATCTCATGTATCAAATGTCCTTGGAAGTCGTCAAACGCAAAAAGAGTTGGGGGGAAGAAGAAAATCAAGAGGGTCTCCATTTTTTCCAAAAAACATATGTGTTAGAAAGGACTAGTTCTTCGTTACTTCAATAAAATTCAATATTTCTACCACACTTATCACACGTCATTAGCTCGAACACGGTTATTATTGCTGTCGTGTAATATTTATCTTGGTATCCTTTCTGCCAGCCTCCCCAAACGGAGGAAAGGATTTGTTGCGTAACTACACAGGCATGACTCCATACCCACCCTCCATTCCATATGAAATTCAGGCAAATACTTTCGATATTACCGGCAACTTGTTCCCGATAACAAATTTCACCTGCTCAGATATGAATGAGGAATGGCTTAAGGATCAATATTTTGAACACTTCACCCCGGTGGGAAGATAACAAATGCCGTAATGGAGCTGCTCTTGGATTTAATTTATTTGGGAGCTCGAGGTGTGTGGCAAGGGATTTTGATGATGGAATGTTTCGATTATAGCGTAAATTGATGCATTAATTATTCTTGATGTATATGTTGGAATTTCATATTTAGACGTTAATGTTTTTTTTTTAATTGATAAAATTTTCACATGTTTTCAACTGTTGGCTTGCAATGCATTTAAGGATTGAAATGTGTTCTGTGTAGGTGAAATTTATAATCTTTTTATTATGGAAACGGAAATTAGTCTTTTGTTGGTAAGAAAAAGTACTTTGGCATAACCCACCGTTCGATTTGTGGGAGCAGCCTGGCAGTCCACTGCCCTCTTCCCTCGCCATCTCATAGCTCTTGCGATCTACTCAAGGTGTGGAAATTTTCCTCCTTGCTGGTTTGTTCTCGACTGACCTCGGCTTCTTTTGGTGTAGATGGCCTTTCTTGCCATTGCAAGGAGTCCAATTTGGATCATCCCCGCAATGACGAGGACTGCAATTCCTTGTCTTATCCATCCAGGCTCCAGCACTTTAACTCTCTTTATCAACTTTTCTCAACAATTCAGCTGAAACAGCTTGTTTAAAAATTTTGGAATCTTAACCTTATTTTTAATACGTTGAATGCCGTGGGGGTCACCAGTGACCCTCATTTAAAAGCTCTCTCGGGTCGAATGCATTCAAACACATAATTCTCTCACGAAAGCTTTTATGTCAGTTGTGACATTCAACGTGTTAAATTTGCTGACAATGAGGCTATTCTTATTCTTACATAATCAAGTTTAACTACTTTGGCTAGGCATTGGCACGAGAAAGTGTCAGGGTTCTAGAATATAAAAGAGAAAAATATAAAAAATCTTATGTGCGAATATGATATTTCCGGACTCTTCTAAAGCTCCTTAAAAAAGAGACCCTACTATTGCACCCCAAATAAATAAACCAGTTGTCAGTTTTTAAATTTCTAGACTATTTTGGGTTTTAATACTCCGCAATTTCTCACCCATTCATAAAATCAATAACAATTCCATAGAAGATAAATTTTATCTTATCTAAACTGGCCTGCTCTCTATACCCAGAAAAAATCCTAACTTCCCTTTTGTTGTAACCCTAAACGGCATCAAAGCATGAATATTCATTGAAGGGGATTGAATAGGTCTATCAAGAAGACAATCAGTTACGCAACACAACTCATAATCACTGCTCCGAAATTTATTCAAAATACGTAATAACTGCCAGTGGATGGCATGGTGTACACTAAATCAGATTTCAATTTAGCTTTCTTCAGGCGTAGCAGCCGTATTTTACTGGACTGAACAAACACGTCAAGATCTAGGTCTATATCGTCTCCTCTAATCGCAAATTTCCGCTTTTTGCTGGTGCGGCGTTTCGAAATGAAAATGAAACAGTCTCCAACGACCGGAGAACAATGCGAAGCACAGCTCTGTGCTGAAGACAATGATTGCTGAATATCTTGATATTTCCAGACATTGGGCCTATTATTGCTCAACCCTTTGGCTCCCAATTTAGAGTTCAGATTTTATGCCAGAGTGCAGAAATCGACCAGACCACCTGCCACCCATCTCTTCTAATTTACCTTGGGAGCTTTTAGTTAGCCGCAGGTACATGAGTTTTTCGCACGGAACTGCAGAATAAATTTGCAAAAACAGCACAGTCTTTCTGCCAGAGAAGTATATCTTGGGGCCAAAAGACACCGTGCTATTTGTTTGCCGAGTAAGCACGTTCAGAAATTGTTAACAGGATGCTGTTGTCATGTTCTCCACTCAGTTAGTTCAGTAACGAAATTTAAATCCATTCTAAATCCTGAAATAAAAGCTTAGGATATACGATGATGGTGATGACACTCATTCTATCAGTTTACGTCACTGGGAACAGCGACTGGAGGTGGATGCCTCATCTATGTACCCACCAGCAGCGATGTGATGAGCCCAAGGCCTAATGATTACCCTTGGGACAGGTGCTTTCATCGTACCATCACGAACTTATTCAGTTCGGTTACTATAGTAGGGCACACGATGCCCTACATAGCGTTTGGATGGAGGGGTAGTTTGGGAGTGATAAACGTATATGCGAAGGCGGAGCACACTTTTTCGGCAAAACAATCATTGTTCGACTCAATATCGGATGGGAAAGTTTTATTGAAGTAAAACTTTAGAAGGTAATTTGAAACGATTTTGTCAGAAATTGGTCTTCGAGTGGCACAAATTAGTGATGTTAGCCCTCTAATATTTCAGAGCCCTACGTTAAGGTGTTCTGGGAAACTTTCGAATTGATGACGGTATTTAGGATCTTCTAGCTCTCGTAAACTTCAGTGCAGGCTTTGAAAAAGTCTGTTTAGGAGTATTAACGTCAGGGTAGAAACCTCGGGTAAATTAAATTGCTTATTTATAAGATTGTTTTCAAGGATGTTGCTTTAGATGGGTATGAGACCAGAAATTTACTATACTATTCAATTTTAGAGATACGTCCCACACACAGGTGGTCTTTAATGATCATTGTGATATTAAACTGGTATATCCCCAGTGAAATATTGATGCAATTTTACTTCAGGGTACGTCAGAGTGATCATCCTCGCAGCTCATTCTCTGCTTAGAATTTAGGATAATATAATATGAGAATGATAAGGTATAAATTTACGGTAACTGCTTCAATAATTTCTGTTTCTATCTTTTGCTGAGTATGAAACTCTCTTGAAAAGATATCCGATATCTGGGCTATAACTTTGTAGCCATGAGGTTTTATCTTCTTGAAAAAAATAAATTGCAATCCCTGGGCCATTCTTTCTATGATAATACTGCGTGGTATTCGTTTTATTATTAAAGAAATTTTGGATGTTTCATTTGATTTCATGACTGTCTTATGCTAAGGTAACTGTTTTTATAATTTATGTGAATGTGAGGTATTTTTCGGTGAGAAAAAATAGAAGAAAAGAAATGGGAATAAGGTATTTTAAAGCTATTCTAAATCCAATAAGGGAGATTGGTATTTGTAGAGGGTAAGAAAAAAAACCCTTAAATGAGTGAAGTGATTACGCATGAGTTGGTTAGTTGTTTGCAAACGTAAATATAAAATGAAAAAGATAATTAACATCCAGACAATTGATTATTTTAGGTATTATTAAAACATTTGTCAGTAAATAGTTGTCTAGTTTGTATATTGTAGTAAATATAATTAGAACTAAAGTTTTATATGCGATGAAAGTGATTTCTAAAGTCTTAACAATCAACAACCAAGAAAAGTTACGTCCTTGAATGCAATATATTTAAGAAATATGTCTTAATACCTTTTTTCCAACAATACTTTGTCAAAACAAAATATTTCATTGAATTTCACATGCTATACACTTCGGTTACACCTCATCTTTTCACACGAACTATGGAAGCTTTTAAAATTTTTACCAATTAAAAAGTTCTCCACTCGCTTTCCTCTCAAAAATACATTTTATACGTTGTGGTAAAACTTTCATGCAATTGTTCATTTAATATACACAACCGTATTATCTCAGAAACATTTCTGTCTGCTGAACTTGTAGTTATCCTATTTAAGGAAGCCATGCAGTATTATTTCTGACTTTGCACAAGAACTCCTGACTTTGCTACAACAAGTCTAATACCTACTTAGTAAATATGGTCCCCTATCTCTACAATGGCCGAAGATTTTAAGGGAGGTTTTGGGTATAATTGAAAGCACAGTTCTCAACCAAAGATAATATGAAAGCGTAACTGCTCTTTAATAGAGGGTTCTGTGCTCTATAGGTGGCATAGCCCGAGGTAAACCTGATCAGTCTAAGCATAAAACTCATGAACAATTATAAAAAAATTTTCAGTACCCTAATATCGTGAACTCACTTAATTCCAAAATCCTCATCGGAGTAGTAGGAAGTATGGCAAGTCATGGTTTCATCTTTGGTTGAATTATTAAAACTTTAAGGCGACTGTGGGATGATCCATCAAAAGTAAAAGTTTTAACCTGGATGTGGAGAAAGTTCCAAACTTGAAAAAAAGTGAATTTATATTAAAATTAGGCAAAAGTTCTTCCAATTCACTAAAGGTTTCCTTAGTCAGTTAGAGTTCGGGATTATCAAGCCCAATTTATAGATAGTAGTTTTCAGGACAGGTGTTTGATTAACCTCAAGCTGTCATTCAGTTTCCCCTGCAGTTTTGTATAAGATTTTGTTCAGCATGACGTACAAAAAGTCAGTATCAATCACCTCAGGTGACAGGTCCTTTCTTTTATTTGGCCTTTATCACAAACCTCATAAATATTTTCTCAGCAACCAGTTCGGGAATTGTGTTTGAGACTTCCAAATTCCTAGAATTTCCTGCCCACCGATTCTTTCACACAGACATTCCAAGGACATTCAGCTCTTTGAATTAAAGCACTACTTTTTATGTCCCTGGAGAATTTTCCTCTCAACATCTTGAAAATAATTCTAAAAACTTTATTCGGTTTTCCTTCGCCAGCAAGGCTTTATTATTTTATCTTCCATCACAGTCTACGACCACAATGAGACTATAAAGGAAATTGAAATTCATGCACTTGAAAATTCAGGATTAAATGATATAGCATCAAGCTAAAATGACTTAATACCCTGTTGGATTTACCACAAAACATTTATTAGCCTCTACTTTATATAACAAGCTACACTCAGACAGTGACTAAATCCGGATGAGCCTTATGAACACACCTTTGAATTCAAGACCAGGAAAGTGTGTCTCAAACGAAAATGAGGTTTTTTTAATGGGCTACGCACTTGCAAGAGTTTTCCTCTCCAAGACACTTCATGTCTCCCTGGGAACACACAACGTTCTTGAGATAGACACGAAGGTATTGTCAAACTTTGTTGCCCACACGTACCTTCGAGATAAATCTATTTACATATATGCATTTTAGCTTTGGAATATGGGAGATTGAAATATTAATGATCTCGTAGATTTCCTTGAAGACATCTCGAAATTTAGCTAATTCAGTCCAAATATGGAAACGTCTAACTATCCTTGAGCAATAGTTTGGAAGGTGGAAATTATTTGAGGACCACTTAAATTCTATTCGAAGTTCACTTTTCAAACTTCTGTCATAATAATGGCAGCAATTATCGGGAAAATTTCCTTTATAACACCTAAATACGTATTTTCATTAAAGTTTACAAGTGCTTACGTTCCCAGTTAAGAAGTTACACAAACCGAACAGCTGTGCTCATTTCTACATTGCCTCCGGTGTAGATTTTATCCTCGCTGCAATTTTGTGAGGACCGTCGAGGAATGAGGAAATTATGTGGAACTAGCAGCAATAATTGGAAATTTCTAGATTGTTCGGCTCTTCCAAATTATCTCTCATATAAAATTTAACAATAATTGACTTTTCCAAGGTAAGAAATTGAAATTGAAATTGAATTCATAAAACATTTGTACCTTTGAACAATTTACATTTTTCGGTGTCTGGAAAATTCTCGAAAAACCCGGCGAGTGGGAGGATTAAAATATCTCTTTATCACGCTCGGAGTATTATGAGAGGCGGTTAAAAGGATATTCGATATTGACGTACGTACGTACCTGGGGGGTGAAAATTAATTAGTTTTCCGCGTTTGTTTGATATATAGGATCCCGGTTCCGAAACAAATGAACATAATGATGGAGCCAATGGAAGCAGTCATAGCCTTTCATAGTGTACTCCTCTTGAGGTAAGAAAATCTCGAGAGGAGTGTTCCATTCAGAAAACGAAGCACGCTGAAAGCCGTTCGAAACACAATCTTGGGATTTTGAAGGGTGTTTAGAAGGACATTTATTTTTTACTGTAAAAAATCGCGGCATACCGCATATCGATTAATTACCAGACACCCTGTATAAACAATATCTTTGAATCGTTGGTCTGTGATATTCTTTACTTTCACCGTAAACCGTTTTTACAGACTCTTCGGCACGGCTTCTTGAAACTAAACTCTATTCCCACTGATTTGTTTAAATGTTCTAATTTTTATTTAACCAGTATTGAAAAGGGTGGACAGATTGATATTTTTTTATCAATTTTGGCAAAAATATTGATAGAATAGCGACTTAGCGACTTTATTCCCAGCCGCTGACAGGGCACTTTTCTATCATGGCTTCATTGCCTTATAGAGAGTAGCTACCCACTTGCTGACTTCGTTAAGTTGCTTACTTTGGCGTATTTCGGTGTATTTACTGTGAATGCTCGTGTAACTTTTTATGTACCTATGGCATATTTTGATGACAAGATTGTGTCCGATTTATACCACCTATGCCACCTTTTGTTATTGTGCTATATCAGATTTTAGTCTAGCTTATCCAATTTTTTCAGCGGCGATTATGACGTCAAGGAAGTATGAGAACTTAACCAATTCCACAGTTTAAATGTTGCTGTTGGTCCAACTCCACTAGAAAGAGGTTTTTGTACTCTGTAAGCTACAACAATCCTCTTTTTACGAATACACGAAAGAATAAACGAAAATAGTAAAAATTAGTACGGTCTGCAAGAGTGAAAGATAAAAAGATATCAGAAAACGTTTTCAGAATAAGTAAGAATGTAGAAAGGAAGTTAGAATTCAAAAGAAATTAGAAAATTCCGTATCTGGTGAAATGTGCCTATTTTAATTGGATATTAAATATTTCCGGGTTATATTAATTTCTGTACGTCACCAATAATTGTTAATGTGGTTACTTATGTGCTGCCTTAGTAAATCCTCAAAAATCTTCATCAAAATACCATTATCTGTTTTCTTTGGAAACAATATTACGCATTCCGCATCACAAACATTTTTGCCCATATTTGAAAGCAATCAAATTTTCCATTATCTTGCCAACCAGTTCCACTCTCAATTGCATAAACCAGATTATTTCGATTATAAAACATTTCATCTTCTCCAATTTCGTCGTAAAATTTGATGGAAGGATTCCAATTGGAAAAATAATAAAATCAATTCACCCACTCATATTCTCTGTCCTTTGAAAACTGAATAAATTGTATTTATCAGAAAATTCATAGTCCTACGATTCGAATCAAAAGCCATCATTCCTCTCATATCTGCGGCTTCATTCCACCAGGACCTGATATCTGGCGGATAAATCGCTTAATTCATAATTCATCCGTGGCATCTCATCGCCCCACAACCGCATACATAAAATATTTTCTCTCTATTGGACCATTCTTGCAATAATCTTTTTCTGTTTATTTTATTGCATGTCACAATATCTTTATTAATTTCGATATTCTTTTCTTTTTATTTTCATTTTTGTTGTTGTCGCATGCGAAAACCACAAAATCCCAAAAACAAAAACAAAAACATTTCTGAAAATCACATCACCAACACTACTGAAAAATTGTATCTTAAAAAAAAAACTACATAACAAAAACAAAACAAAAAATAAACGAAATGAAGTTGGCCTCATGAGAAATTATTATCGATTTGAAGAGCCTCCATTATTGGGACCAGGAGCTGGATTTCCACCATATGGCCCACCAGAGTTTCATCAGACCGCGGAAAATTGGAAGGGAGCACCGATGCATCCTACAGGTCTAATGAAAGAACCACCAATTGCACCGGGACGCAATGGACCAGTCACATTTCCAGCACAAGGACAGCAACAGGTGAGTGCGACTAAACTCTCTCTTTTCCCAGCGACAAAAACTAATTTTTACCTTTTTTCTCTTCTTTTCCGTTGGTTACGTTCTGATGGTGTTAATTTTCAATTACCTGTCGTGGTGCACGTTGTCAACGTTTATGTAATCATCATAAACTGAAACAGGGCGCCGTTATGATGGTCTACGGACTTGACAATGAGACTTCAAACACAGACAAACTGTTCAACTTGGTTTGCCTCTATGGAAATGTGGCAAGGGTGAGTAGATTTCTTTGTTTTTCAAAAGTTCCAGACTCTCTTATCCTTTTAATTTTTACAAAGAAGAAATGCGGAATTAGTTATATTCTTGTTTGCGCAAGGAAAATCCAAGGTGAAATTGGTCTTCCTCAGGATACCTTCGGCTATTTCTTAACTGAGTATTAAATAAGATTCCTGGAGGATAAGTCATCCTCAAAGGATAAGTACGCTGCGGAAAATATTCCAATTTTTTTTAAACCGTACTCAGGTAGTTATGAATATCCTTTGAATGGCGCGACGGATAATTTAACCTGGGACCAGAGGAATTTTTTAGTTTTGTCTTTATGTTTCCTTAAACTGAATAAAATGTAATATAAAATTAAAATAACGGCTTAAGGATAATGGAAGGGTGTTTTGGGTAAGCAAAGAGTATTGGTTCGAAAGTTCAGCTCGTTCCTTTCTTGGAATGTTGCAAGGGGTAAAACCAGTCTGATGTAAATTTAATAGATTTCTTCTGTATTGGTACAAACTGTTTTTGCTGTATTTTTCACTACGAAACTACACATAAAAAAACTATCGGTAAGGGTTGAACTCATTTAAAATCACCTTAATCACTGTAATGAGTGAAACTTTGAACTGAGAGGGTCGTTTGAATTTCCAGATATTAATTATATGCTATCTCTGAAACGAAAAGTGTGGGAGCGAAAGCATATCGACCTATAATTTTGGTGTATCCTCTGAAATATTTCAGAACCTTTTAACATTTGAGTTTCCTCTGAAGCTAAAGTTCTTGGGTAATAGATGAGCTTATCATTGGATGAAAGTCACACGGTTGTGGTTTTCGACTTTTTAGGAATGGGGTCTATAAATGCCTGTTTCCATTTCGCTTGGAATTCAGATGTCGCCTTACAATAGTTGACTCTAGGGAATCCAATGCCAATCCAATCCAATAATCATTAGCAAAATCTATTTGGTATATTACTTGTGAGCCTTGAAGAAACCTTGCTAGCAAATTAACTGTTAGGTATATCGAAACTTAAGATTGCAAAATACCATGAATACTCAAGCTATGAATATTTTTCTATATTACACTTAAATACTGACGAAGTTTGAGCTTAGATGCGAAATATATCCTCCTCGACTAGAGAGTCATTGCTATTAATTTGTTTCTTACCATCTTGTATCTAGTCAAAGCCTTGGAGAGACTCACACTCATAACCGTTTTTTTTAGGAGAGAGGGGGTATCCACCAGCCCAGAACCCTGTGCCACATAACTAGAACCCTTCCCGTGAACTCTCTCTTTGTTCGGAGTGTATCCTCCACGAACCTTGTTACTAGCTCACAATGCTGTCTTGTGATAATCGGTCTATCTCGGTCTCGACGGTTGGTCTTCCAGTCACTCATCGGCTGCACACGAAATACGTATGATCAGTATCACTCCCACTATCTCCGGGTGCTCCGGTGGATTTTAGGAAGTACGTTAGGTTGGTTCGCTTCGCCATGTTTACTATCAATGCACAGTTCGAACCATTGTAGCTAGTAGCTGGTAGTCCGTCGTCCTCTTCCCGCCCTGTTGTAGAACTTTTACCGCCTATTTAACATATGGGATCTTTCCTGTTTGCCGGTTTACGCCAAACAAGTTCACCATCTTCAGCGCTGCTAGTTGAGAAAAACATTGTGAATGAGAAGGAATCTAATAGGGGTACAAAATAGTTTTATGAAGAAGCATAGCAGTAGAAAATGACGTCAAAGTGACGTATAATAGGGAATTTGAATGGAGTTCTTCCCCCTTTCCAATGAAAAAAATTTTGACCACTGTTTAATCAATGATGACGCAGACTCCTCTCTCCATATACACAATCCGTCTGCCCTTTGATCCCCTTCGGCGGAACTTTCTTTTTTACTGTTCTCAATTTTTGATAATTTCGCTTTTTAAGGCAAGATCACTCAGCTGCAATTGGTCTTGGCAGAAGTTTCTGTTTTCTCAAAAGGTTTACGATGTCAAGAAGAAAAAGGTATCAGAACCCTTCGAAGTCCCAAATGCATGCATGCGGTACTAATATCTCTTGGAACATCTACTCTATGTTCCGCACTAGCAGGATAACTACAGCGGCTAAGTAAAATGAAGATATGTGAACTGTATACAAGTCACTTCTAAACTACTCAATTCAGAGCTTTTAGTGCCATTTATCTATTGCATCCAGTGCAAACAAGAGCCACGTAGTCCTTTTAAACGAATTTATAATCCTTGGAAGTCAACTTAACCTTTAATGGAATTTAAAATAATCCAGGTTGCTCTTTTACCACTGTGTTTACCCGGAGTGGAAATTGAGGTTCTTTGTGTCCTGTGAAGTCCTTCGTAAGGAAAAATATTGCAACCTGCATCCGTGTTCATCAGGCCTCTTTTAGCCCATAGTCATGGTAATGGAGCAAACAAAATGCCCGAGGTAAAGGAAGTGGAGTTGTACAAGTTCAGTGTGCCAAAGCGTCTCTTCATGAAGCAGAAAATAAAAGTTGCATAAATGTTAACAATGTATTTGTGCAGGGAAAGTTTTAAAGGGAATCGTTGGCACTTTGTCCCTTTTCATTCCTCTTATACATGTGCTTTGCTTCGGGCTCAAGAACACTTCCCCTCGACTTCAAAGGAAGCTCTGTACATGTACAGGCTGCAATAAAATTCCGTAAAACGTGTTAAAATTACTTAAAAAATAGCTGAAACCTTGTCAAGTAATTAACACGGTAAATACACTTGTGAGGCGACCTGCAAGACGAAGAAATGGCTAACGGAACGAGTACATACTAAGCAGATGTGGAGGGAGAAAGTAATTACACCTTAGCATTTTTGATTGCGTTACAAATTAAAAGTGTTTTAAAGGCGCAATTCACTTGACAGGAAGGAAACGGTTACCAAGAGGTAACCGTCATTAATAGGGAACCGACCCGACCCGTTCATACTGCCCTCTTTTCTATTTTTGCCTCCGACAGATTTCATGGGATGCTGCCATTAAACAAGATGTCTTTGTAGGAGTAATCATCCCAGAGATCATTATCCTTCGTTCCCATTATCTTTACCCTTTCAAGGAAGCAGGCACACAATGTTGGCAGCTAATTTCTTTTCACCTCTTTAAGACAAGCTGAAATGAAGGTAGAAAACTGAACTAAGCTTTTATGACAACATCTTTTTAAAGATTTTCGTCTATAGTAATGGTAGCGTCTATAGCTCGCAGTTGGTACCCTGCTTACAGAAAATTGAGATTCAAGCACAAAAATAAACAGAAATCTTTTCTATTTCTTTTTGATATCTTGTAATTAGCAGTATTTCGAAATACAGGTAGAATTTCAGCAGCGCAGTTGACATAATCAGGAATTTAATTTCCTTGTACCCAAACAAAAAACCTGTGCGAAATAGACACCTTAAAAACAAGGAAACGAAAATAATTACTTCTTAGCAAGTATTGTCGGGAAAATATTTAATGAGGTGATATTCTATTTTCGATCTTGGCTTTAGTTCCCCTAGAAGCAGATGGTAAATCATAATTAACGATTTATTTCAGGGCGTGTTCTTTTATCACTTTTTGTGTGTAATTTATAGATGAAAAACTCCTTCAAAATTCTTTTGAGTGTACTATACAGACTTTACTTTTCGCCATTACTTTTCGCAACGAAACAGCTCTAGACCAAAGTACTTGTAACTAAGTACTATTAAAAAGTACTGAGCACTTTTTTAAATACTTTTTTCTATTGTAAAGAAAATTATAGAGTTTAGTTAGTACTAGCTTGTCGAAACATTCGCGATCATAGCTTTAATATCTAGCTGACGCGAGAGTTTGTGATTCCTGCTGCGAGTTTTTTCTACACCGATTTTAATGATTCCAACACTAATCGAAAACTTATCAACTGAATATGGAACGTCAGTAATTGAATAAATTGAATAAATTATTATTATTAGTAAAATCTATTAGTAGTAGATTTTGTGAATGAATTTATAATGAATACTAGTGAGAAAATTCTTAGGATATCAAATGAGATTTGATTAAACCAGTTTGTTCAAAAGGGTCAACAGCTATTTCAAAAAAACATTAGATTTTAGAATAGAAGGATGTTCAAGATACATTTTTTATAACAACTACATATATGATGTACACAACGCAGCTTTTATAAGGAAGGAAATTTAGAAGGAAATTAAAGAGAAGAACAGATTTGGAATAAATTTCTCAAAAATATCCCCATTTCAGAGGCGTTTCTATTTGGTAAAGCTCAAATTTAATTTTGATTGAAAGAAATCCTTTTACAATATATCAGCTCTTCGACTTACTGAATTATATTATCCGAACAAATTACAGAGTTCAGTTCATCAGTTTTCACTTTTTCCAACCACTTCGATCAAATCAAGTGCAGATAACTAGAAATTTCTTCTCCCTTTTT
>QYTT01088018.1:15090-41608 GCA_006980735.1 Dasypogon diadema | reverse complement strand
TACATACCTGTGAAAAAGTAAGATTATTTGCTGGAGACATCGATGGAAAGTACTGGCAGAATTGAATCTCTCCAGAGCATGAAGTTTCCTGACCTTGGTTCATATACGGAATTCAACTCATCCATGTTCAGTGGGTCAATTTTACTCTGATGTAATAATTCTTATATAGGACTTTCTCGATTAAAATTATATAAAAGAAAGCTGAAATTACACGCTTGTAGCCGACGGAGGTAGTTTCGCTTTCAAGTAAACATGCAGAACGGGTTGAATTCATTATAAGTTAATTCCCTTGGCGGACGTGCATTATCATGATGACACTATGCTAGTAGAGATGAAGCCGAATATGCATGCGTGTGCACTGATTTATGATTAGGCTGTTGCACTTCTGGTAATTATGCAATGTCTGGTAGTATATAAAATTCCAACAATACCTGTTTTTAGATACGATGTCATGCTACATGCTATTCAGAGCTATGAGGTTTCTTAAATGAATCTCGTTCCGGAATTTTGTTCTCTGAAGGGAATGATGCACCATATTGCACATTTGTGCACTGCAACTAAACAGAATACAGTGGATATACAATTCAGTTGTTGTATCGGTTTTAAAACAAAGAAAAAACGAGAACGAAAGAATGACGGGTATTTCTAACTCTGAACCCAAAACCAGACGGAATGAGGTACCGAAAGTTATATATATATTGATATTCTTTAGCTGTCACTACCAAATGGAGGACTATATCGTCTGTGTTTTATGTGGGTGCCGATGGTTACTTGGCATTTCGGAACTACTACATTCGACGCAGAGCTACATTCGACGCAGACGAACCATGTATTCCGGGTATGCCGGCATTCTATCGGTCATTGCAGACGACAGACATTTCAAAAAAAATTTGAAATACAGTTTAGAATTCACTTAATTGTTATCTTCAAACAAATTATTCATATGTCTCTTCTTTTTCCCCACAAAAAAATTCCAAACTTTAAGTCATATTTGGTCAATTTTTAGTAAACCTCCCCTTAATGTAAAACGCGCTTATAACTGCGATATTGTGTCATGTAAAACCAATAAATTTTAGTAAATAATTAATTTTCTTTTAATTTATTTCCCTTCAGTAAAAAAAATTCCATTTCGTCAAAAATTAATTTAAAAAATAATTTGCCTAAAAAATACATAAGAGCACGCGGGTACCACGGGTGTGCTCAATCAGCATACTATAATTATTTCTTTGCTAAACTTCTCATCAGTTCACTGATTTTTTTTTTAAATTTTGTTTTTCTTGTGTTATGTATAATGATGGACTTAGGGAGATCTCAGATCTTAGGAGATCAAAGCATCCTCATGCCCTCTATAAAATTCTTCAAATTTTTCAGGTCCTTCCGAAATAAATACCGACGTGATTGGCTGGGGAGCACAAATTCTGGTAAGTCTATGTTGTTAATAAAGCGACTAAAAATAATTACAAGAAATATAAGACAACAAAAACAAAAAAATGAAGCGAGAACCCACTAAGAATAAATGCAAAGATGTATCTATCGAATATTATAGTTTATCCTCCAGAAGTAAATATCCTATACCCTTTATTTATTCACAATATATATATCTTGTGTGAGTGTGAGAGAGGGTACATTAATTTGTAAAATATGGTTGGCTAAAAGCATTACGTCATGCGAAATGCTCTCTATTGTACGGTCAACTGTACGATTCATACAAGTTCTAAGGACTAGCCCTAGTCTTTAATTTGGGAAATTAGATTAATCCTGTGGTCCTTTAAGCGGGTTGTTTAGTTCAATATGTTGTTGTATTCATTTCCATATTGTTTCAAAGACAAAATATAACCAAATTAATCCGAATTTAATAATATCAGAAACTTCTTCAACATTTAAAAAACCCACCGAATATCTGTGTCGAAACCATCTCATCAAAATTATTTCTTTCTAAATGTTTATAGTATTACATGAGAAATATTAGGAAATTATTAAATGCAGAAACGTTAATAAAATAACAACGAAAATTGCAATTCTGCAAGGTATTGCAGCATTAAAACCACTCAATCATTTACAGTTTTCTTGGCAAATGGTATAGAATAATCTCGATTGCGAACGTGAAAACAACTCGATTGAGACGCACAGTTGCTAAACTATTCACCAAGGAAGACCACTGGCATCTTAAGAATCCAAGCAAAATGCACCGTCAACATTACTTCCATGTAGATCTCTTCAAATATGCCAGCGAAAGTCCTGAATACCATTACTTTATGCAATAAATCTGTCAATCATAAGCAGCTTCTTAGTCGCAACTGTCACCACTACTTTTAACTTTTCCAAAATAATCCGAATGCGAAAAGTCTGGCTACGCTGCTGCGAAAAAAATAATCGTTTCTCGAGTCTTTAAGTAGTGGTCTTGGTCTGTTTACATCCTCACCGCTTGACCCAAACAGGTTGCCGACAACAATTAACGTATGTAAGTCGATTCACTTTCTTCTGGACTAGACACGGATACCTGTTATGATTTCCTGAACCTGGCCTTATATAACAGGCACACATATGCGAATTAGTTCGTTTGCAGTTTAGCATTTTATTGCTCCTCACCTGAGGTATCTGGAAAATTTCACGTGCAGTTCACTTTGTGGTTAAATAGTTCAACTGGCCACTAGCTTAAAGAAATCGTTCGATTTCTTGATATCGGGGCTGCTGCAAGTGGTGCGGCCGCTGTTCTTCAATGATCCAAAGGAGAAATATATCTTCAGCTATTATCAAATAACAGACGGGAAGAATTGCATAACTTAAACACTACCGGCAGTTTTTGTATTTACCGAAATAAAAGAAAATCGAAAGCAGGTAGTGATTACAGGTGAAGATTTGTTGATGTCAAGATACTGAGGTGTGCCCCTGTTAACTACTTTTGAATCAGTAGCAAGTTTAGGAGCACCGTTTTTGCATACACGTGGATCTTGGACAGGTTTAAAATCACAAACATTGGCTATGAAATTCTGCAAGTCCGACAGGGCGCCTCATTCGTCTAATGATCTATAATTTCTAGACATCATTCAGAAACAACTTCTGACAAGGCTCTCCCAATTCATGCATGAATTTCCTTAATAATTTCATTATTTTTATTACTTTAGCGGGTTGAGCGTCTAATTACTTTAGATTGCGTGTTTCTTTGGGAATTCACCCAATCAGCAGACTTTCTCGAGGTTTAATAAATCAATGCAACACCAGATAGAACTGTGAGCTTTATGTTGTTAGTCGTTAGAGCAGAACTATCTAGTTTTCTATTTAAATAAAATCTACTGCGTGCTTTACAGCGTTTTTAAGTTTTATTTTAATCCTGTCATCTAAATTTTGAATATTGTACTTAATTTGTTACAGAGACCAACTACCGTGTCTAAAACATCTCCTCTTTTAGGGGAGAATGGGGAAACTACGCAAATAGAACCCTTCAAGGTCATTGTAAACATTCTAAATGATTGTGTACATAATTTGATAAATGTGATTAGAGAGGTAGGGCGTTAGAACGTTTGTAACTTGCACAGCGGACCCTATTCAGAGAGTAAGCGACAATCTATTGCCGAAGCCAACTTACAGGATCACGACGATCAGATATCTTTATATACTAATAATAATAATCACGAGACACGGTGTATAATAATTTTCTGGAAAGGTGAAAATCTGTTAGGGAGATATCTGGAAAATTGTAAGGGTGAGGGAGAATTTCGTAACCCAAACCCGAAATTTTCGAAATAGTAATTTGTGAAATATGATGTCTTGCATTATCGTGAGACCTATGTCGATTCACCAATGCAGACTATTTCTCACAATACTTTTGGTGCACCTCGAGATAGAAAACATCAGTCTCTCTTACTTAAAGAAGGACCAACGAACTATGCCCTTAACAAAAACTCCGTGTGACGCAAACGCCCATCACACGCCATGGGCAAGCAGCAACATCAAATTACGAGGTGAGTGTCTTTTAGAGTTCATAGAAAAGAATAGTTTAGAAATTACTAACAATGAAAAGGATCCCACTTTAACCAACGCTGTTAACCAAAAGGTCTTAGACGTAACTCTTACTAGCGGAAGTATGGCGAACAGAATAATAAATCGTCACATTTTCAAAAAAGAGGAATCGATGTCTAATCGTAAACACATTCGCCTCAACACAGAAGGATGCCAAGTGAGCCGTGATTAACGAAACTTGAAGTGCAGTAAACAGTGACTCCTACGGGTTCTTGATTTCATTTCAACTCGGCTTCGAAATGTAACTATAGCTTCTTATGAAGAAAGCTACCTTTAAAACGTAGAGAGGTCAGAAAAGCTAAGAATCGTTCGATGAATATCGAAGCAGACCTCTGCCTTCGGGGCCCCTCTGCTAAGAAACGTCTTAGTTGGTACGCCTCAGTAGTTCCCTAACCTCAACGGTTGACGATTTCATGCTACCTACGGGGCCACCTGTGACAGCCATCCTCGCCACCTAAGTATCCTCCAGGCACAGTTTACATAGTATATCATGCTCCAGTAAACCCATCCTCTGAGTCAAGTCAGACCATAAATTACAAAGTCATTCGTTATGTTGGCGTTGTCATTTTGAATTTCTAAATTTGGACCAAAGGTTCATAACCTGCAACTCTGCAAACCTCAACGTATCGATTTAAAGTTGAAATGGAGCCGTAAGTAGCAAGATTCATTCGACATATTGGCATCTCTATTTCGAATTTTTAAATTTTAACCAAAAATTCATATTCCGCGACCTTAAAAATTCCCTGATATCGATTTTAAGTGAAATTGGATCATAGATGATAAAATTCCTCTGCCATATTGGCGTCGCCATCTTGAATTATTATTACATAAAAGTCATAGATATAATAATATAAATAGATGGAACGTTTCCGAACAATAAACGCATATTGTTACCAAATTTCTTCAGAATTAAAATCTCTCTATCTCTCTCTCTCTCTCTCTTTCAAACCCAAAAAATGTTACTGAACTAAAAATTTTTCAATTAAACATAAGGCGAAAAAATAGATAGGTATAGGTATTGTTTTCTATATCTATCTTTTGCATCCTCAAAAATTTTTTTGATGTTTTGCAATTTACAAGTTGATCGGATATGTGAAGGTAGCTGAAAATTAAATTTTAATATTTGACCCTTGCTCCAATGCATGTATAAATAAACCCAAAATCAAAACGTTCTTAAATATTAAGAACACACATTTGTGTTGCCGTTAAAAAGTCACAAAATTAGTTAGATTAATTTTTGTAAAACAGCATTTCTGGCGTAGCTTTCTTGTGACGGTTACTAAATTCATTCCAGGAAAGGTTCCCACAATTTCCCTCTTGATTTAAATAATTAACCTCTGAAGTAAAACTCTTGCATGCATTTTTTAAAATTGATCATCATGTAATTGATTAGATTGATGATATCGTGGTTTTCGGTGTTAATAGGAAAACTAACATAAAGATAATCAAAATAACAGTTTTTAGAATCCTGTAGAAAATCACAAATATTTTACTGTCCGGAAAATATTTTACTAAAACTTAAAAATTCATAACATTTAAGTTGCACAACTTTACCCGGTCATTAGAATAACAGTTTTTAGATTATCTGTTCTAATAAAATTATTCATGGCTACTGTTACATTTCACCAGGTGTCCCATATTTATCATGCATCAGCTCGATAGATATATTTTCTTATGGCTCCAATTTGCAAATTTCTGGCATAAAAATGAGATAACTTTTTGATTTTAGATTACATAAAAAAATTAAAAAAACCACACAGCTCTCAAAACAATAAATCACCCCGCTAAATATTAACCAAATATAAAATCCGAATACTCGCAATTTAGCATTCACCAAAAAATTTCACCAGAAATAGAAAACGAATCTGTTTTGGCGCGACATGCAATTTGTGTACAAGTAAATCGCCTACCATTACCGCGCCCAGTATTACGCCAAAAATTTGACCACTTCAAGCCATAGAATAAAGTTTACCTGAGGTGGCGGAATTATATCAACAATAAAGTTCATTCATTAAAATTTAACGCAAATTTCTCATTCCTGCACGGCCCAACAGATAGTGAACGTTTCTGATACCCTCTCTGTCCGAGAGGCCCCCCATAAAGGTAGCCGGTTCCCCAAGTGTGGGGCAACCGAGTGAAGAGGTGCTACTCTATCAATGCAGTCTGCTCGACTTGCAGCTTTGATGTAACATTGCTGCACGCTGCTTGAGAGGTATATAAACAAGATCACCCAGTTTGATGGACATTAAAATCCTCCAAACCGTGTGGTGTTAACACAAGTCTCAAGTGTTTCTTGTCTCCAAAGTTTTCGCTAAACTGCAACCAATTAAAGCCATGGCCACCCTCAAACTGTGTGTGAGTTATCCTTTTTCGTGAAAATGTTTTTTTATAATGATTAAAAAGTGTTGGATACTGTTGAATCTTAACTGACGTCCTGTTCTATTGTTACAGGTCGTCTTCTTAGCATATTTCGTTACCATGGCCATGAGTGTTCCATATCCAGGATTCTCTGGCGGCGGCAGACAGTAAGAAAAGGATCTATTTTTGTGAACATAAGTATAAATAGTGGTATTGTGGAAAATTCTTAACTGTTTTCAGTGATACTTTGTGTAAAGTGCAGTTTGCTTTCGTAACATTATTTGGTAACAATTTAAAGACAGTAATCCAATAAAAAATTGTTACAGCCCATGATTTCGAGCAAAAAACAAGTGTCAATCGTCGCTCTCCTCTCGGTGTAATCTGCACACAAAATATAACTGCTTTTTTGTAGTTATACATTTTTATTATTAACCCATTTATAGTCGCTTCAGAAAATATTCCGATGGACTTAAAATTTTTTTTCATGTGCTACCCAACGATTGGCAAAAATTCTCTTATCAAATCGCACGCATATTAATTGAATATGCATCGAGATACGATCATAAAATTTTATGTGGATCTCTCCAATGGAATACCAATTTTGTTTGTTTGTTTGGATTAATTTGGAATTCTTTTCACCAAGTGCACAAATTTGATTGAAGTGCTTCTTATGTTAAAGTGGTCATCTTTTATTTCCATTGTTTTGTTATAAATGGTCTATTTAAAACTCATAAAAAACACAAAATGATTTCGAGAATTTAGCCACTTTTAGCAAAATAGCTGTTGCTGCAAGAAAAAGCTTTATATTTTCTGAAAAATATAGCAAAGCCATCCACCAATAATAATAGCTTCTTTACTCTACGTAAATGGGTCCATATCTTATACAGAAGAGGTCCACTGCGTTAGCTTCTTCTATCTATCTAGGCTATCATAGATTCGTTGTACAAACATATTATTTAATTTTTCTTTAACGTATTAATCAATATAAACTTTAAAACTCTTCTTATATCAGAAATACTAGAGCATGACTTGAAAATGAGCAACTAAGAAGGCTTCCAATCCGGTTTCCGATCCTACAGCTGTACTTCTACTCTATTCTAATCTTCACTTGATAAACAAGAAGCCTTTTGTATTTGATTTCTTGAAAACATTTCAGAATGTCTGTCATTAGAAATTTGTCGAACAAAATGTCATATTGTTCCAATTTTTGTGGTTTATATTATATAATGGGGGCTCTTCTAATGTCCTCTTTTTAACAAAATGTGCTCCATTTTGGATCGCCTGGATCCCAATCATGGAGCACGATACGAATGTAATTTGATTCGAATATCATGAAATGCGATCTTGCAATACGAATTCGAAATCGAATATGTTTGACACGTACATCGTCGTAAATTTATTCGATGATAGTAACGCGATCTGAACTTGAATGTGACGCTCTGTTTGATCTCGATTTTCGAAAATGTAGGTTTTTGAAGATTTTTATGCATTAAACACATAATTATTAAATAATTCCAGTTTTATTTATATTAAGAAAGAAATTACCAAACAAAATCAGTTGGCTTGTTTGAACTATTTGGCACTTTATTCATAGGTCTGAAGTGATTTGAAATTTCACATGAAAAAGAAGGTTCAGTATATTAAAGAAAAAACAAGTGGCTGGGGCTCGAGGTGGTCTCAATAAGTTGGTAAACTTAATTTCAATAGAAGCATCTGCGATCCAGTTGTTTGGAGGACCATATAATGATTTTTAGGCGATATCCTTTCATAAGGACACAAAGGACATTTAAATATGTTTTAAAAAGGTAATATTCGAAAATTTGGAAAAGAATCCCAAAACAAATTTCTAATTAACTCATTTTTTTATTGAGCTCTTTTTGTACAAAGGCAAATTATATTTCGTTATAATCTTAACACAATAAATGGATCAAGTGTAAAAAAATATCGCTTTTCAATTGCAATTACCAAGTAATACACAGTATATTATAAGTGTTTGTATTAGTAAACTAATACGAGGTATTTATATGTCGTTTATAAACTTACGAAAAATATTGCTAAAAACATAATTATATATCCCCCCTCCCCCAGGATTTCGTTACCTATATCTGAACTGAATTTGGAATATAATATTATCCCCACCTTTAAAAATATGTATTTGAATTTAACGGAAAAGTCAGAGAAATTTGTTTTAGCATTCGTTAGATAATCTCAGGGGACATATTTATACTTATTTATAACTTCCTCCCCCTCTCTTATTTTTTTATTCTAAACGCACTTTTTGACCTTTAAATGACTTTATTGCCAAA
Organism: Dasypogon diadema; assembly: GCA_006980735.1. Classification (NCBI taxonomy): domain Eukaryota; kingdom Metazoa; phylum Arthropoda; class Insecta; order Diptera; family Asilidae; genus Dasypogon; species Dasypogon diadema. The sequence continues at coordinate 32,924 of QYTT01088018.1, read as the reverse complement.
AGTGACTTATATCGTTAGATTTTTGACATAACAAAGTACTATTGTGCAAAGTTTTAAGACAAGCATAAGCGAAACCTAAATAAAACTACTGTCCAGTGAAAATTTGATTTTTAATGGATACGTAGAACTTTCTACCTATGCAAAAGCTGTATACTTTCCTATTAGCAACCAACTTTTTGCTGTGACGTGCCTCCATTTGTATGCTCTTGTGACATTGGCCTTAATTGTTGCATCACATTCATTATATCGTTTATGCAGATTTGTTCATGTATCACACCTACTTTTGGTGTATTACTTGGTTATTCCCTAGAACTACATTTAGAATGCATCTTAACCTTAGAAAATTATTCGATTCTCTATAACCCTATTATTTGTGTGACATATTCCAAAATCTAGGTCCAACTAGGAAAGTAAAATTTCACACTGTGATCTTCAGAAGATCTTACATAGTTCAATCTATACCGCTTCATTTGTGCAACACCTAATGGTTTCTAGTAAAAAACAAAAAACTTTACCACCGGTAGAGGGAGGAGGGTTCGAATCCATTATCCATAAGCCACCGTGTTGTTTGCTTAGCCATCGATAATGTATACCATTAAATTCGAATCACTTAATTGTTCCATCACCTAATGATTTCTAGTCAGGAATCTGTTGTTGATTAACTGTTGATAGATTTTATCCAGTTTCGCACCAGAAAAATTAAAAGGCAGAATATTAAAAAAGAATCTTATTAATACATTCAAGTTAAAATATTCAATACAAAAATTAACTGTTAAATGGGATAATTTCCATCATATCTTGAAGAGTTAATTCTTGAAGAGTAGATATGTAAGAAAAGAAGAGCCTTCAAATTGCAACCATTAACTATAAAGAGTACTATATTCAAAAGTTCAAAAATATCGATATTACAATTAATGAAACGATAACAACAACATTTTTCTAAAAGAATCAAATTGATAGGCTTTAGTCGTTGGTCAAAATTAACACCAACAAAACATAGCATCGTTCTAAGAAAGAATTTTAAGTATAACCAGTGCTGGGCAATATCTAAGTAAAGAAGTATTTAAGTCCTTGCTTAAGTACATTTTCATTACTTAAAACTTATACTTAAAAATTTTGAAATTACGTACTTAGTACTTAGAAAATAAGTACCGGCTTCTTTTTACTTGCGCTTAAGACTTAACTTTGTACTTAAGTACCAAGATCTTTACTTAAGATTTCTGAGTCTATTAAGTACCGCCGCAACATATAACATACGAAGGACCTCTTCAATGTCATGAAACTACTGAGTCTAAAAATTTTTAAAAAATACTGAAAACAATTCTTTACTTATAAATTACAGGAACACCTATAAGAAGTCGATGGTCTTAAAATAACATTGGAAATCTTTCAATATTGTGCGTACAAACTTACATTTGCAGTTGGAATGTATGGGAGAACATGTTTTTCAATTGCAATTTTAAGTTTGGTCTTGGGATAAATTATTTTAGTTACCACAAACAAATTTGGGTCAGATTTAAAAAAAAAAACATGGTAGATAACATATTCATCGTACGGAACCCTTTCCACGCGAGTTCAACTCGCACTTGTCCGGTTTTTGTTGTATTAACGTTTAGAATCATTAAAAACAAATGCTTTAAAATTTACCAACACTTGAAATTTAATTTGGTTAAATTGTTTGAAATGTAAAACAAATCGAGTTTTCTAAATCAATATTCACGACTTGAAGGAGAAATTAAAAACTTAAGAGTGCATTATAGCTAAACAGGAAATTCCTCTTAAGAAATTCACTTCCATTCAAATCATGCACACCGTCCCAGAAAAGTGAATGTTACATAATTTTTATGAATTCATAAGATTTTTTTTTCTTAAAGATGCGTTGACCGCATGTGGTATTATTCACATTTAATTCATCCGTATTTTGTATTATTGAATGAATGTTGGTCTCTAGCTAATAGACTTGTTGCGCAACAGAGAAAATTGATTTGCTTTTAAGAAATGATAAATCGTTTTTTATTTATGGCAATTTTTAATAAGAACTTGAGATGCTTATGTTAATCTGACTGTTCGTGAAATACATTATGTGATTTTATCCAAATTTAAATATTTAAATTAATTTCTTGTGCTTGTGCTTAAACGCAGCTGCATTTTTCTCGAACATTTTAATTTTATAAAATTATGCACTTGAGTCATTAACGCATTTTATTTTACACGAAACTGAAACGAAAAATGACGGAATTATTCAAACATGATGCGTGCAGTTTTTCAAGTGCAGAAAATTTATAAAATACACACACAAAATATTACTACCATCATAAACAATTTCCACTTCTTGATTAATTGAATACTGTACAGAAACAAATTACTAATTATAGGTGTATAAAAATAAAGAAAAAATTAAATTTCCTGTTCTGCTCAGCAGTTATTAGCTTTATTTCTTCGTTATATTTTTACAATACTTTTTCATGTAATGTAAAAATTTTTGTTTGTTTACATTCACATTTTTATGAGAAACTACTGCAGTTACACATCATGAAACCAATTTTCTAAACTAGTAGATGCCAAAATTCATTCTTGCATAAAATTTGGTCCTTTTATTTTTTACGATTCTTATTATGTATTTCTAAATAACTATTGTTCAGGAAACTCTGTTAACCAGCGTTAACAGAGCGACAGTTTTTTAGAAAAATGAAGTTACTATTTTTAATGCTTCAGTTTCAGTAATAACTATAGTCTTTGCCACTAAACATAATTCCTACAAAATGATATTTTCTGTCTCGGTTATAGTACTTTGTAGTACCATCGAAATCTGCTTGCAAAAGTATCATACTTTAGGTGTACCTACATGCAAAAAACGCAACTCAACCTTGTTATTCTTTAAGATCCCAATAGAACATGTACATAATCATTAACGAGTCGATTCGGTAATTGCCCTTACAGGAAAGATCTTACTTTGTAGGTAAAAGGTAAGGCACTTTGAGAGGTATTCCATAGTATATATATTATATTAAACATAATTTCTCTACGAATCTAATGCCTTATCGTACAGAATACTAGTGTCTTTTAAATAAGTGCTTACTCACTCTACTGCTCCTCTTCGTTAAGGAGCTACAAATATTCAAATTCAAAATGAAAGAATTATTTTACCCGCTTTTCACATAAATACGCAAAAACTGTGAGTAATTCTTACATAATTCGTAATCCCTATAAGTTTCGATTTCGTTTGATATGAGGCATGCATACATCTATCTCTTTTCGTTTTCGAGATAACCCGTCACCAAACCGACCCAATAGAATACTGCATCCCTTTCTATGAACAATATGATAATATATATATATGACAAAATTCTTTTGGAAATTTCACTATTTTGTGCGATAGTAACCTAACTCATTTTGGTATTTCCATATTTGCTGGTGTTGAAATGAAATTTTAGATTACTCCCATGGGAGGTAAGATTTATCACTTTGTAGGGGAGAAATTGATCATTTCGTTGGGGTAATTTTGATAATATCTCTTTAAGTTTTTATACAGTGTTTAATTTTTCTTTTTAGACAACTAAATGCCAAGATCTAATAAGAGAAAATTCGGGACACGCAGGTACAAAGATTGAAATGACAAAGCTATCGAGATTCGAGTTGTTTACGTTATATTTAAAAATACAAATATTTGCGTTGGTCAACACCAGCCATGGTAATCAGTCTCACACCAAAACAGAAAATTTATCATAATTTCCAAACGGACTAATGAACTTTTTTATAGCGAGATTGATCATTGTTGGCATCACTAAAAACTTTACTACGCAAATAATAGGGGGTGATCAATGTAGTTCTAAATCAATTATAAAGTTTTATTTAGGATGCTTTATTATAGAGCATAACAATTTAATCTGAGTTGTAGTTTTTTTTTAAATAACACAAAATTTTTAGAATCAAATGACCAGCAGCACCCTGTTTTACGGTATCAAATGTTTTTACTCTTTTTAGAAGTTCTCCATCATCCCCCGCCTCAAACTAAATTTTAGCCAATTTTTCCATGATGTAGAATAAAATTTGTACTTCTGGTAATTGGAATATATGTAGCTGCGGTCTTAGCTCTTGGCTCTATTCTCGATTTGTTCCCTAGTGCTCGAGGGAGCCTTCGGAAATTATGAGTAAAGTTTCCTAGTGCTCACAGAATTCTTGGGAGAAGAAATTCTGATGATTGACCTTCAGATTAAGTCCGATATAGATTGCATCTCTTGGTGCTTCAAGGCGTTATAGAAAATGAACTTTAAAATTTACTGAATCTCTTATGGCTGGCAAGTGTGGTAGTAGATGAGCGTGAACTTCCAAATCTAGCGAATCTCCTGGTGCTCAAGAATTGTGTGAGATTTGCTACCAAAACTTAACAAGTTATAGAATTCGCTTAACAAAAAACCTTAAAACTTTTTCAACATTCCTTGAATCCTTATGTCTGGGTAGCGTAACAGCCCAAATTTAGCCTCTTTTATAGATGTTCTTATTCCAAGCATTACTTACGCTATATTTTTTCATGCATTATTTTTCTGTAAAAAGGCTGGGAAGCTTAAAATTAATTCACACTTTAAATACCCCCATTGTATTTTTGTTGAGGTTGCCTACCCCATGGTATTAGATCAATTAACAGCACATATGAGCTACGTAAATTGGTAGGCAAAAATCAAGTGACTTCAATTTAATTTCAAATTTATTTTTCATTTCCGTAATCCGTTACACAAGGTGTTATAAACTGGAAAGTATACATGCAAATATTTATCAAATATTTGCCACATTTACTCCGTAAACAAAAACACATTTGCTAAATATACTTGAAATAAAACTATCACTCTTATTAACATTTCACTTTCATTCGATTGCTACTCTTATTCCGCATACTAAAACAAAAGATCTCTTATTTAGCTCTGTCGTGTAAATATAAATCCATGTTACAGTCGTCTTACCTGAAAACCAATCCAAACATTAAAATCCCAAACACGATGTATGCCCGCAAAAAAATGTATGCGTTCCCTGCCAATGCAAAATATCTCACCTACCGAAATGTGCATACAAATCGTAAAGCGATTAATCGATTCCATTTACCTGCGAATCAAATAAAATCCACTCATATCACTTTCTTCATTTTTCGATTTCATTTTCAGTGAACACCACATCGTCCACGTCCCGTACAATATTCACACAGTGCATCATCATCATGTCAAGAAGATTCCGATTCCAATAGTTAAACATGTGCCGGTGATCAAAGAAGTTCCAATTGTTAAGGAAATCATCAAGGAAGTGCCCATTGTGAAGGAGGTTCATGTACCTGTTCATATTCCGGTTCATGTGCATAAAGGGTGGTCACATGGTTGGTATTAGGAAAAGTAGCCAAACTTCCGGCGCTGTTGGCGCATAGTGCAGTACTCCTAATCAAGTCACCGCGCAATCATCACTTTTTCATCCATCTCATCGTACAAATATGAAATTCTATTTTTTGTAAATAAGTTCACGCTTTCATGATTATGTATTTGTTGTACAGTCAGCTTAGTTAATTTTGTTTATATGTTTTTATGAATAAAATGTGTTTCAAAACAAATAAAAAATTCGTATCTTTGTTTATTCCCATGTCAAGACAATTCCTTGCCGGATCCATTCAAACTTAAGACTATCCACGGAGAAAGTACCTGTACACACCTCTCTATTATTATTATTCTGTTATATTAGAAGACGGTACTAGGTAAATGGTTCAATACGTGATCTTTATTCAAATGAATGATTATTTCCTGTTTTACAAACCTCCCACATAATGCCTTATGGCATAGTTGTCTGAACAAGAAATTATGCAACACGAAGAAAGTGGAATTTAAATAATTTCCTCCTTTCATTGAAGAAACAATTGAAATCCAATATCGGAGACACTGATACTCATCACGACAAATGTGGGTCTATCGAATGCCTTCTGAGTGTTTCAATATTTATTGGATTGGTGTTCCACTGGCCTAATATTTCATCATACAATAATAACGAGTTTCCCTGTTAGCCAGATCTAATGCTTAGAAATATTTATCTAACCCTAACTATCCCCTGGAAGAGGTCCTTATACTAAAGTGCAAAATATAAAACTGCTTAAAAATTTAGGATTAGAATTGAAGTATTTGAAATTCTAATGACATAGCATCGCACAGACTCTATGCGGCCAATGTGAACAGTGTAGAAAACATTTCAGAACTGCGATACCTTCTCAATTAGAAAGGTTTTTGGACTACCATAAATCTAAGCATGGAATTACTTCTAGAAACTGAGCTAAGTCTAATTAAAATGTAACCAAAATAATAACAAGCAGCAGCAGAGGATAATTATCCAGATGAACCGGAAAAAAGAAAAAATCGACTTTTGATCAAGCTAAGTGGAGCTGGGCCGGGGTAAGATGTTACTACACGGAAAAGAACCCTCTCTAGTAGCTCAATGAGGAAAGGTACACCAGTGCCGAAAAGGTACAAACTTGTAGCCGAAAATCTGAATCCAATGGTGGTAAAATCCTCTAAAAGCTGCACTGGCATCAAAATGAAGGTAGTTGAAGGTGTTAGAATGGTCTTGATGCCTTCTAACCACCCTAAGATATAACATGATACCATCCCAGAAGTGACAGTCTCCACTAAGAATAAGCTCATATGAGCCTAGTCTGCAACGATTTTTAGCTCCGTTCGATGTGAGTCGCTATCACCTGCTACCCAAGACCACGACCTAACTAACTGAAAATGCCAGCTCTGAAAAAGAGTCAAGAGTCTACGGAAACAGGAAATTCCAAATCCAAATCGAAACGAAGACTGCTGCTCCAGCAACGCAGACATAGGCTGCTATTAGCACATCGTACGTGTGCTGAAAAGCTTAGGGAGAAGGAAAACACGATTATCTTAAAGTTTCAAAATGCTCTGATCCTCCTGAAAATTAGAAGCAAACTTGATCTCTCGACTAAAACTGAGGCCGAAATTGATTCTGGTAAGGCTACAAAATCGAACGAGCGAACCCTCGTCCTTGGAAGGAAATGACCGAACTTCGAGACCAAAGCCTAGAAAATGCTTCCATATATTCTGCAAGATCTACCGAATTTTTCGAAATCTTAAAATGAATCTTTTTTCAATCTGTAGATATAGTTGAATGTCCTTTAAGCAGGTAACAAGTGTTCTTTCCTACCTTCAACACTCTCAAATCTCAAATTTTGCATTATTACTTTTTTACCTTTTCGGACTCTGACTAAAGGCCTTACCTATGTCATATATTACCTACCTACCTTCCCAAGAACTTTAAGTGTAGGTAAGCACTTACCTTTAACTTTAACATGGTATGAAAAAATGGTATGTTCTATTGCTCAAACGCCATTCGCAAATCGTAGGAGACAGATAGTTGTCAATTTTGATTTTAGCATTGACAAAATTTATATAAGAAGTGTAGATCGTTGTATAGTTTATTATGAATGCTAAAGACATATTTCTCATAGAGAGTTGATGAGATGATAAGGCCTAGAATCGATATATTCGGCAGCTGACAGAATAGCAAAACAAAAGACTTAAGCGACGAACTTGGTTGGCTTAATCTTCCGTCAGATGCGGTTTATAAATATAATGTCGGTTAGTGTTGTTATTTTTTGGAAAATACTTATTCCAAGGTGATGCTGAATAACCTCATTGTAATCGCAAAATTTTATTCATGGTAATTTAAAACAAAATTAACATTCTTTAGCCATTTCATTGTTTGGAAAGTACTACACAACCCTCACGAAAGCACGGCACTAATCTTGGACACAATCCACACAGCGTTTCAAATAAAAGTTCATTTGTAAGAAAAAGAAAGTTTACCAACAACAAAAACTTAATATTTTGCATATACTTCGGCACCAAAATAATATTTTATGGAATATAGGCCCAGCCCAAATTAGTTTAAAACAGTTTTGAAATTTGAAACAAACTACAGTAGTAAAAAAAAAAAAACAAAATAATAGCAGATTAATTTTTTTATATAGCAGTTTTTTATTCTATATTCCTTTAAAAAGCAACGATATTTATCTTTTACAGAAAATGTTACCTCACCATCAAAATTTTAGACGGTTCTGAATTTTTAAAATTTCTCCTAGTGGCATATAAATGGGGATAGTATCTACTCTCCCTAAATAAAAGTAATTTTATTTAAAGTAATACAACTAATAAAACTATTCACACAAAAGCCTACTTTATCAAGTAAAATTTTTCGAAAATCTGAGGATTCCATTACCAGCCACCACTCGACCTCCTAATCCCCTTTTCCCTTACCGCCAAGGCTATAGTGGCTATGATAGGGTATCCTCTGAGCTTTGGCTTCACCTCAAGTACCCCTACAAATCGAAAAATGTATTATTTCTCTGGACGGCACTGGAATATAATAGGAAGGCCAAGGAACACTGCCGCTTGGTAGTAGAATACCTGAGACTAGATATGTAATAGTTGCAGAGGTATTTCCAACGCCAGGATGAAAGATATTTGTAACAAGATGTCAGGGCACTATCGTTATTTCCGTTTCATTATTTACCGGTGTCTACCTCCAAGTAAGAGAGAATAAGCAAGACAAGGGCAAAAGATCTAATCCAACAAAGTGTTACCTCATTTTCTGAGCCACATTTATTGAGCTTTTGTTCACTTTCCATCGCTAGGGATGAATTCACCTCCGTCCGATCCATGCATCTAACCACTGATTGATTGTCCAGTGTAATGAAGATTTCACCTTATCGCATTTGGCCCCTCCTTTAAGTAGTGCAACGCACCAACCAGAGCCAGCATTTCTGCCTGGTCAGCCGAAGTGAATTTCCTCAGACTAACATATCAGGACAAATTTATATCTTCAGAGAGTATTCCTGCACCTGCATTTCCGTAAATCATAGATCCGTCTGTGAATATAAAAATATCTCCCAGTCCTTTCTCTGGGAGTGATTCGTCGTTCGTAAGGTGCCCCTTTTCACGAGAAAGTTTTTCCGTCCGACGCTTGAAAAATAAAGAGATGGAATAAGATAGGGACACAGGCAGTAAGATTCGGGATTATTCTGATCCTTAATTACGTACATAAAAACATTCGTGCTGAATACATTGAAACATCTTCAAAAAGGAAAATTTCTGGCATATTTTGACCGTTTGAGTGAAAACGCGCTTCTTATTTTCATGTAGTGCCAGCGAGCCCGGCACTAAAACCGCTTGCAAGTATCCTCAAAATTTTTTTTTCACCTCATTGGGGAACGAGGTTTACATGTTCTCAGGAATTAGTGGTGATTAATGATAATCCTTGCAATCAAATGTACACCAGTGACCGAGCCGGCTGAGGTGCATGTCTGCATACTTCCTTCTCTGTGGGTGCGGGTCCTGCAAAGGGCCGATTTGCTCACAAGAACTGTACTTACGAAGTGACTGGAATGTTGCACAGTAAAAATTCCATGCCAAAGATTACGACTTACTTGCGACATTTGTCAGGTTAAAATTTCCCAATCTCCTCCTTCCCAAAATCGATCCGCCTAAGTTGTCAATGCCTTAAAAAACGCATAAAACGTGATATGGATTTTTGCAAATGCCCATGGCATAATTTAATTTCATCAAAACAATATATGTCATGGTAATTCACTAAATATATGAGGACCACTATCTCCAAGGACAAATCATATCTTGTAAATATAAATATTGCACAAAAGTACATTTTAACAGTTTGAGAAAAATGTTAAAATCCGTTGAAATTTGAATAACAATGAAAATTTCACGCATATCTCCGAATCTGTGTCACTGCTACTCTCTTGTGACGTCGGAACCATCAAGGGAAATCAAAAACGGGCGCCAATACCAAATATCCCACACGCGAAACACGCGAAACTATTAAAAATCGCCCCAACACCTCAACAAAACTCAAACTCAATTAATAATAGTCAAAAGGTGCAAGATACACCGAAATGGATGTAATTTACATACCAATCTCGAACTATTGATGGTAGGAAAAGAGTAATAGGGAAAGATCAATATTGGGCCTCGCCAAATATTTGTCCATTAAATGCAATTTGCAGCTCCACCGGTGACTAACACCATAGGGATTTGCATATCGCAATCTCGTAACAGGTAGCCGCAGTATAGTAGTTTTTTCCCGGATCGTGCTGACACGAAGCAAATAAATCGCATTTGGGTGCAAATGAATTCCGATTCCGTCCAGTTTTTTTTGTTTTTGAGCTTCGGTCATGGAACCTTCTCCAAGTCTATCAAAGCTCTCTGAAGCACTTCATATGGGGATTATGAGCCACCGATAACGTTAATGTGATCCAATTAATTACGTGAATATTCAGAGGCTGTCGTTCGTTCATAAAATAGTGTTAAAAACACGCACTTAATTCAGATTGAAATTAAATGTTTGACGTTGAAATGTGATAGACGATCTCAAGGAAATTTTGAAGTAACTTTGATGTGGTGCTTGTGCGAAAATTAGTAGCCAAACTTTGTGTTTTTTTTTGTTGGTATCGTTTTTGTCAGATAATTTCTGAATAAATTACTGTTTTTTGTTTTACAACGAATATTTGATACTAAAAAATATAAAAAATAACAATGACACATTGTAATTGCAGTGGACCCTTAAATAGATGGTTACGCATCGCAGTATTTTGGAGTATTTTGGAGATCAGGTTACATCCTTTTCAAGACCATTCAATTCAGCTCAATACATATAAAAGTGGACAATCAGTTCTAAGATACAAGAGTTGATTGTGTAAAAAGACCAAAATTAAATATGTAATTTGTAAAAAACCAGATAAAAAATAGTTAATTACATCTCGCAAAATTTGAATTGTTTTTATACGAATTGCACAGAATACAAATCAAATCAGAAGTCTCATCAAGAACTACAAAATCGTCTGAGATTCACCAAACCTACCGAGATGCTTACAACTGAGATAGAAATAATACGCTGAATAATGCAATTGAAAGAGAGGTCACCGATCAAAAGATCCGGTTTGGTAGGTTTAGTGTTAAACACAATTTTGTGATGAATCAAATCCGACTAGACCAATAATTCAGCTAATCCCAAAGACTAGATAACTAAACTGAAAAGCCAGTGGGTGGGAGTGAGTCCGTCCTTTTTATTGTTGCATTTTAGCGTTTGCCAATATGTCCAGATATCCAGAAGAGTACTGAAGCGAAAAGGCAGAAACGCATGGTGGAATTTTTCGTATTTAATTTTCATAGACAAATTTTTCATTCCTGACGACACTTCTAATTTGGTCTCTATTCTCTGGCAGAAGGGGAGTTCGATGTAGGTTTTTTGCTTTTAATATGAATTTTAGTCACCTTTTACGTCCTCCAGCAGGGATATAAATCAGTGGCTTAAATGCAAGGATAAGGAAGAAATTTAACAAGGAGGACAAAACTGTGCGGTCGAGGTATGTAAAGAAAGGTGGTACGGGAGAGAAAGCGGGAATATTATGTGCAGAACGGGTTTTAGCAAAAAGAAGATTAGCATGTTTACTGTACTATCGAGAAAGAGAAATTTACATGTTCTGACAGAGGGGAAATATTCTAATTTTGATCTCCCCAGCAACCTCCGAACATGAATATGAGTACACGTAAGGAAAGTTGAATATTAAATAATTTCAATATTTTTCAGGTGGCCCCGGCTGTCGCGTCCCTAGGTCACAAAGACCTTACTTGCGAATATTTTTCCAAAATTGTAGTGTGTGATAGGATTCAGCATACTGTTGAAATATTGGCTTTCAGCTCGCCTAATAGTTGGAATTACTCGATTATGAGCCAGTATGTACAAAATTAAGGGACCCTCATTTTAACTCTTCGATGGATACGTATTCGAATTTTTTTACTCAATAAGGGACGCTATTTTAGCAGAAAACAAAAGTACTATTAGATTGGACATTTCTGAATAACAGAATGCAGAATGAATAACCACAAATTCCACAAGGTTGTCCTAAGGGAAGCGATGAGAGCAACCGAAAAATGGACAAACTACCAGAGAATTGATGACGAAAAGGAAACCGTTGCACATTGCATGCCATCACCTGACGGCGATATGAACAAAATCACAAATCGTAAAGGTGGCTAAGATCTATCCATGGTCCAGTGAATAATTATAGTGATGATGATGCTATCAACATCCTACCGTAATCATTCAATCATTAGATCACATTAAACTTGATATGGTATTTCGTCGCCTAAGGCCAATGTCATAAGAGAGTGAAAATAGACGTGGAACGGAGATGGGATGATTGCATTATTAAATTCACCTTCACAAAAATTATGTCCTTTCCTAACATCAATACTATTTTTACTATTTTTCACGTCTATTTTCACGGTAAATTCACGCTGTCATAAAATGACCACACTCCGTTCAAACAAGTCCATCATAACAACCTAAGTGCAGGAGTATTTGGAATAACTATTTAGCGTTTCGAATTGAACAAAAACATTTCTAAAAAAGTGTTTTACGTCAGCAGGAATTACTTCAAAAATACTTAAAAGGCAAAAAACATGCCCAAGGTCAAAATTTCTTGCTTGAATCGATCTTAAATTTTTCCATTCTCACAAATTTCTCCGGGCTAGTCTCAAGCTGGCCGCCTTTTATTGAACCTGTGCATACGTAACGTGTCGGTGTCAGGTTAGTATCGACCGCCTTCAGCTCCATTTCAATCAAACTGCCAAGGCACCTAGGCGGAATCAATTTATAATCATCTACCAAATTCATTGTGAAGCCGCAGTGTGTAAACAAAGCTTATGTAAGCAAAAAGCGCACAAAAAAAAAACCGTGAACTACTAAGATTTTCTGCTCAGCAGCGATCTTCAGCAAAAAGCGGTTAATGGGAAAATAACTCTGATATTCACTCAACAGTTTGGCCACCACTAGTGGGTTTTGCAACATAAAAAGCTGGCGCCAAATAGCCTTTCTTTATTAAATGGAAATTTACATGCTTGACGACGGGGCATGACCAAGTATCTCAATCAGGGCTTGAATTATACGCACTTTGAACGCTTACCCACTTCAGAAGTGCCTGATTGCATGAAATTGTATAATTGTATGACCATGGTAATTAGGGAGAAAGTTCAGAAGAGTCAACATTTGGTGGACTCTGTTGGCCGATGATCAGCAGCCTCCGCACGATCAGGAAGCAAGTGTTTCATGCTTTCCGAAGAGCTATCTATCGTCTTTTGAATTTCCTATCAAATATACCGAAGCAAGACCAATTGCAATTGAAGTGGTCATGAGAAGCCACACAAATGGTCGTCGATAGACACTGAGGAAAGGAATTCCTCGTTGAAGATGCCCGGAGGCATGTAAAGTGTAAAGATCCCTCATACAGTGAATACCAAAGATTTTATTTCGCAAACGGGCTCTTGATTGTGACCGAAGTAGTTGCAGGTCATCTTTTATTTTCCCAATTTGATCATTACAAAAATCTTTCCTCACAATAATGTTTTCAGAAGTTATGGGAGGAGCCGCTAACAAAAGCTTAATTTCGTCCCAAAACTTATGTAGAAAGTTTGTTATGCAACTGCACAACGTCATGTACGTAATTCGAGCTTAATTGCTGCGTTTGAAAACATTCGCTGCCATCCAAGTCCAGCACATCAGAGTATTATCTGTTATGCAACAGGTGTGAAGGTCGCATTTCTCTTGTTAGGTTGCCACTTATCACGTCAGATCACATCCAAGGAGATAATCTCCTACGCTCAATTTAATAGTAGAAAAAATAAAGCTTCGCTTTCTACACGCCACGCATTACATCTGCAAGACTGTTCAGGCGGCAGTTCAGGCTCATTTCTCACGAGACCTATTGCTTCATGGTAAAAGTAGTTAGAGATGACTGGTTAGTGGATTGCTCCTGGGTAAACACATCCGTCATCCACTTGCTTCCTTCCTGTTTCGAGCCGGTTGTTGTCTAGCCCCGCTTACACTTCATATTTTCAATCGAAATCATGGAAATCTCCCAGAAAGTGTCGGTACAGTGCGATATTTTTGAATTGCCTTGTTCCGCTTGGAGTTGTCAGTGCAGATGCAGAAGACTGATGAGGAAGTATTAATACTGAACAATGTGAAATTTGCTCTCAGCTTTGTTTAATCGGATAGAGATTTTTTATTGGCACTTTGAGGAAAATTTCTGAATTTCATAAAAAAGTATTGAATGCATAATTCAGCTCCAGCACATTTTCGAATACTCAAAAACTTCCATTACATAAGAAGGGTGACCCTAATGTAGTCAGCAACTATAGAGGACTACAATACATTAAAACGTTGGCTAAAAGTTTTGTGGCTATTCTAGCAAACAGGATTAAGAAATGGAAAAGCCAACATATTGTTTTCATAGAATACCAAGTAGACCCTAGAAGGGGATACCCGAGCGTAGACAATGTATTTAATCTTGAAAATGGGATACACCTAACACGGGATATAGGAAAAAGAAGATCTACGTAGATTTTAAGGCAACTTTTGATAAGGATACAAAACTTGCTGTATGCGATGGTAACAGTTTTTCAAAATATTTCAGGACACAGATAAGACTTCAACAGGGCTATCCGAGTAATATTATTTTATGTTTTTCGTATTTAAATGACCTATATGACGGAATCAGAAGAGGTTTTACAGTTTAGGGATTCCATTTAAAAATGCTTTTATATGTAGACAACTTGTTCCTGTTATCAGATAATCCAGAATCATGCAGAAGATAGTTAGCAAGTCAAGAAAGTTATTCAATACTGCTAAAACAGATTGGAAAGATTGTGATAATTGTGGAAGGCTGAAAATTATCCCGATATGAGATATGGATTGAAGAAACATCTTATTGGTAAATTAAATGCGACGCGGTTCTGCCTGAATGTCACACGGAACACAGATCGGGCGTCCAGTGATAGGCCTTCATAAGGCAAACAAAAAATTGTGTGTGAGGGAGAGGACAATCCTTACGGTTTTCGAGATAACCGAGATAACGGCACTTGAATGTTTTTTACGATGAAAACCGTATAGCTCACCCTCCTCCTCCTCTTCGTTTACGAACTACAAATATTTAAATTCAAAATTTTGGAATTTTTTTACCATTTTTTCGCACAAATACGCAAAAAAAGGAGTAATTAACACTCACTTTGCTTACATAATTTCGAATCCGTACAGATATCTCTTTAATTTGATATAATTTATGTGTCATCCTATCTCTTTTCGTTTTCGAGATAACCGGTCCCGAAGACGACCTTTTTCTGAATCCCTTTCGAAGCAAAAACGCAGAAAAAAATTGAGTAGGCAATCATTTAAAAGCCTATAGTGATACCAACGGCACCAAACTCGTATACATATCATGTTTAGTATAAGCTGTACGATCTTCATCGTAAAAAATGACCAAAAAAACATTCAAGTAGTTCCCAAAAACCTCTTTTAACCCCTCAAACAAATGCGTGTCAATTTTTCTAAGCTCTCCAATATAGATTTCGGCAATACAGACCCTCTTCCCTCGTTCCGGTGTAATAGATCATATTTTTAAGATTACATCCCCTCTATCGATCGAGGTGTAATTTTAATGGAAACATGTTGGTGGTTATTGAGTGTTTCGGAAGATTTTTCCAAAAATTCATGTTCACCACCAAACTTTGGAGGACTGGAACACCCCCACATCCCCCGTGTGAATTATTTTTCGAAGTTCTACAATACAGGTAAATTTCATTATGATCTTCACGGTGCTTCTAAAAAATAACACTCTTTGTGATATTTTTTTGTTGCTATTTTTCCAAAGGGAAACGCAAGTTTTTAGCATGGAAAATACTCAAATAGAGTTCGAATTTTGATATTTCACGTTATAGCGCGGGAGAAATAAAAAATTATCTGTACCCAGATTTGATAAATTTGACAATTTTTGCCACTTTGGGGGGAAATTTCATTTTTTAGAAATTGATGATAGAGCAAAACTTCATGGAGACCTTTGGAATATACTTATATACAGGAAAGTCAAGTTGTGGATCAAGTCTCACGCCAAGCTCAACAACCGATTGCACTGTCCACGAGGAATACTGTCCACGTCAACACGACATGACCCCAAATTTGTCGATGTTGAGCCCCAAGTTATTGTCTCCATACCAAAAATAAAATATGTTTAAATCCTCCTGAAAAGAAACACAGTCATCTTCATCATTGATGAAGGAGAAAATTTTCATATCGTGGACATAAATTAAAACATTGCAATGCTTCAAGAAATGCACGATATCGTCAATGGAAAGTACAAAAATAAGAAGACCAAGATGACTACCCTGAGGCACCCCGAACATGGCTCTTATGACTCTAGACAGATGGCCACGAAAAAGCGTCTGATATGATCGATCAGACAGATACAACTGAACCCATCTCAGGAATAAAGTCGGAAATCCAAGTTTTTGGAATTTGAGTAAAATGACCGAGTGCGACAGTTTATCCAAGGCTTTGCCGAAACCCAGGACTACCATAGAAATCCTTTAGATTATACTACTAACTAAAGGATGCCCTGCATACCGGCAGCAGGATTGGTATTAACGTAACTTTGTATTTGCAGGTATGCGATCGAATTCAACAAGCGACGAGGTACTTTATTTCGGTAAAGTTCATATTTCTAACGAAGTATTATGTCTTTTCAAAATATTCTATTCCTGGAATAATTTGTTTTCATTTCAATTGAAACTTCTTTCCTTAGTATTCGTCCTTAGACAAGGATTGTCTATATCATATTATCCTTTATTTACTTGATTATCCTCCTCTGAACTAAATATTTCGCCGAAAAGTTTTGCATGAAAAAATCCCCATTTTTATATAGTAAGGAAGAGTAGCACTAAAACATTCAGAGAAAACTAATGTTAAATGGAGCATAAGCAAATTTGAATGATGATGTAAAACTCCGTATATTATAGATTGCCTTATTACATATAAAGACTTACATTAAGCGGGCGTAAATTATTGGAACGAATCTCCATCATGTTACACAAGTCTCATTTAGAGATCTCAATAATTCTGTATTAATTAGCCATTTATTAACGAATAAACAAAAGCATTCGCCCCCAATCGAAATTTGACTTCGTTAAAATTTCATCCACGTCCTATCATATTGCAAATTGTGCTTGTTTACCATAATGCAAGAATTCCACGTTCGAAAAATCTGTCAATCTTTGATGCTTTGGTGCCTCTGCAAAGCCCTCAAGTAAGACGGCCTTGTCATGCACATTGTTTGCATCAAGATAAAGAAGAAATCGATTGCATGAGAAATCTTGGAGGCCCTCCCAGCTTCATTATGACCGTATCCGGCGATGATTCCACCCAAAATTATAAAGGCGAAATGAATTTAAATTAATGAAGATAAACGTCTGCTACCGATTTTTGTCGACCCGAAAAGGGGAAACAAAAGCTTTACAGCGATAACATCCAACTTCGCGTTATTTCATAGAATGTTATTCCTTTGCGGACACTTTCACTTTGTGTTGTGTTGTGGCGAAAAATTCATTTGGTCATTGCTGCAAGGTTTTGAATATTTTACAGATGAGTTTATGTGTTTGCATTAGACTTACGAAAAGTATTGATACCGTAGCATCTTCTCTGTCCGTAACATTTCACTTTCATCGAATAGAAGGCTTCGTGCTACATGACCATCATTATCAGCCCCAGCACAGATCTTTGGCTTTGACCTCTCTTATGTAAAATCGTAAATTCATGAGGTCTTTGTCGTGAGTTTTCTTAATCCTCAATGGCTCCGGTGCGATTATTCAAGTACAAAGCCTGAGGAGAAAGAAGAACGAGATATTTCATGCAGAGGAGATGCATTTGTTGAACTTACGTGAACGTCT
>QYTT01088018.1:0-10397 GCA_006980735.1 Dasypogon diadema | reverse complement strand
GGGGAGCGACCCATTTTTAATGCAATTTTGATGACTTTAACAATACCAGCAGACACAATTATGCAACAGTAGAAATTCATACATATTCAGTCTGTTAATGATTATGCAGATCTCACTTGGAAATTTTATAAAGAAAAAGAACGGCCCGTGAATACCAATTCAATAATTTTTTTTTCTTTGGTTCAAGGTTTGGAAGTGACCTTGGAGGAAGCATGCATAAATTACACGGCTGTGAATACTGTATATCAGTTTCCCGCAAGTTTGTCAGAATTTCTTGCACAGTAGACATCAGCACCTCGTGAATTTGTGAAGCGCATAGGTAATATGTGGCCTATTGTGTCGCTTTTTACAAATTTTCCAAGCCACTGGGAGCCATTTCAAATTGGAACATCTTGGCGCGCAGCGTTCCATAAATCACCACTGGTTATATCATCGCAAGGCGTTGAATTCAAATTAACCGCAACAAATTCGTTTTTATCTGGGACCACATTCATCCTCAGCATTGTGAGGCGATAACATTAACAGGATTAAGCGGGCAATTAAATCTTTTGAAATGCTGTTTTTATCGATCTTTTAATAAACGTCAAATAAAATTTCGAATTTTGTGTAAACCGATGATTGCGATACCATGGGTCGTGCCCAAAGTATATTAATTTGAAG
Organism: Dasypogon diadema; assembly: GCA_006980735.1. Classification (NCBI taxonomy): domain Eukaryota; kingdom Metazoa; phylum Arthropoda; class Insecta; order Diptera; family Asilidae; genus Dasypogon; species Dasypogon diadema. The sequence continues at coordinate 9,737 of QYTT01088018.1, read as the reverse complement.
CCTGCTGTTGGGAGCGGTTGTCACCTGAAGAAGAATGGAAAGTTTTTCTCAGAAATGTCTCCAAGTTCATGGTATACTTTTATAAAAAAAATTCAGAAAATGACACAGTTGCTGAAACATTTATCTTCAATTGTGGAAAGTAGACAAGATCAAGGGCGGATTTTTTGGTGATTGCGGAGAAAAGATTCCGTCACATTGTCGCCAGTGAAGAAAAGAAATTTAGTAATCGGTTTATATTATCATCTCATTACTACGACGATGAGTATTAATTTGATTTGGAAATTTCTTTTGCATACAAGAAAATAAGTGGATATCAATTGAAGCAAACCCATCCCTAATTCCCAAACATAAATAACCCTCGGGTTTTTCCCCTATCTTCCCTATCTGAAAAAATTGTTTCCTTTTTAACCCTAATCAGCCCAAGTTCATTTCTCCGTTATTCATTCAGATAATGAATCAAGTTAGGTATCGTTTGAGGGAAAAAGTGGGGCCTAAGCTCTTAAATAATTTTTCTTATCTAATAGGATATAGTCAGACCCATAGTAAATGAGGTGTCCCCAAAATTCACATGAATAATTCTGGGCCTCTTAGCAGTCCATCTCCTTATCGAAAAGGAAACTGGCGCAAGTACGTTTCGAAATAAAAAGTTAGGTACGGACAATACCTTCGTAGCGGATCTCCTTAGCATTCTATGCTTATACTACAGATTTAGAGGTTTCAAAGTTCGCTGTGATCAAAGGATCTCTTCCAACCATGAAATGAAAGAAGGACACAGAAGGGCAGGCTAGAACTTCCTCTATACAAACCTATTATACAGATTGTATCAAAATAGGAGCATAAACAGGTGCGAGATTGGTGGATCTAGATATGGTCGTTCCCATTCCATTCTATGTCTTACATTTCATCATTTAACTGAAGATTTATACTGTAGAAGTTGGCATTCACAATAGTTTAATTCGAAGTCTGAGATTCTCACGTCAGACTTCAGTTGCTGTTCTGTCCAATGATAACAGGATAACACGAAACAAATGACGAAAATAAATTATGTGGCCTTAATCGGAGTCAGCAGTTTGATTATTGGACTTTTACCTACCTATAGTCTATCAAAGATAAGGCGGCTCTGGAAAGAATCTAGAAAATATGGAGCAAAATATTTGAATTCCTTCTAACCACATATGGTCTGCGAGTAATCCCAAGACTACAGACCATATAGGACACAGGATAGAAATTGAAAGAGCGGTATTAAACTAAGTTTTTGAGATCTCCAATATTATCATCATCATCACTAGCTACACGAAACATTGATTTGATTTTTTTTCGTTCCTCTAGAAATGGTAATTACAAGCGTATCCTCTCCAGTTCATGACGCGTGGTCTATCGTTCATGCTGATATTATTAGCGTCCGCCTGTAATAAATCTATTTTTGATTTGTTCTAACATCTACTCTTTATCAAAGACCCCTAGCCATATCATAATTTATTTTTCAGGGTTAAAAGCCATGATCTTAGCGTAGGTCTTAGGTTCTGAATGAATCCAACCATGAATTGATCATAGAGGCGTCTAAGAACTTCCGAAAATCGCCATACCTAATAATGAGGTATTACTTAGTAAATTGCTTCTTACAAATTGGATTACTTTCAGTAAATAAATAAAAGGTGAAAAGTCATAAAAAGTAGAAAACACATATCTCTTATTACTTCGAATAAAATATTTTCCGTCGTACCATTTTGGTTAAAACGGAAAACACTGTGAAATTGATTTGAGAAGAGAAAATTCGCAATTTCTAATGAAGACGTAGACAGGAAGCTTTTCGGTTTCCACGAAATGCCTGCAGACTAACAAATGAATAAATTGGGGAATTTGTGGTCCATTACAGAAATTATCATTAATCTCAGAAGACACGGTTCTTCGTGCTTTCATGTCTACGCGCGGTTTTATTTGAATTCACATTTTCAATGCTATCACCACTGGTGCTATGTTTGTTCGGACCCCCATCGGAGGTGGAAGATGAATTAGTTCCCGCATACAAGAAAAAAAAAATAGTAAAAACTTTCGCCGAATCATGACTTTTCCATTGTTTTAGATGAAATCTTCTTCAATTTAAATAATACTATTCAGCAGCAAAAAGCACCTTTGATATGACACTGACATGGGTTATGCATGGCCCGTACGTCCGTACTACCTCATCGGATGCGGTAATTATTATTATGAGCGAGGCGAACAGCTGCACTTTACTTCTCACGATTATTAATGAATACGCGTGGTAATGACTGGGAAAGGTGGCAAAATTAACACGGACATACTATTCAAATATTAAGAAATTGGATAAAGTAATATTGTAAGTACGGGCGTATTTGTTCAGGTATATTACTTACGTAATTTAATTGCTCCTGAAAAGGTTAATGGAACCATACATGAAAGTGGAATATCGCGGATTTCCTTTTTGTCAGTGCAATCAGCACCAATTGCAAAAAAAAGCCTATTCAATGAATTAGAGATTGTATTACCAAAACTTCTGAATACAATATAATAAGATTTCAAACAAAAGTTCCATCACAACAAAAGAAAAATGAAACAAGTCGGACCCAAAAAGGGGAACAAGTTTTTTGTTGCAATCTTTATTTACATTAATTTCAAATTTAAAGGTACTTTGATCCGAAAACAATACTAATACAATATGACTTGTGAGTCATGATGCAAACCACATTCAAAAATTTCCGAAAACCTCAGATTAAACACCAAGGAAACCCCAACTAATTAGCATCTCCTAATTGGTCTTAAGCTATACAATAACTCAGCCAGGTCAACAGAGGTGCGGATAAATTTCATGCGTCCAAGTCTTCCATATTCATAGAATAATTACGAAAACTATCATACAATTTTCAAATGTTTATTAATCAGGCGCCTATGCCAGTAAAAGATTTATTCTTTCCACAGTTTCCACTCATATGTCCGCAAGAAAACAAGTGATGTATGAAATCGGATTTTGGATACTCTTTCAGGTTGGGGCTCAGTTAATCTTTAGCTGAGGACAATCACTAATTCCTCATGTCATCACTTATCTGATGGGCATGAAAAGTGGCATCAGAGTCAGTAGAAAAAAACACACACTGCCGGTTGACCGCCTTTCTTAACCAGTAGAAATTAAAAGTGAAATTATGACGCGTTTGCTGTCGACGATGTACCCGCACGAATGCAGCTTCAATTTCCTCTTCGTGTTCGACACTTAAAATTGCATAAGCCTTCACTGACCTATTGAAACCTATGACGACATTTAGTACCATTCAAAATCAGCGCTTAAATATGTTGAGGCGAACAAATCTAACGTCATAAAAACGTGTGGCATAACCATTTCACCCAGTTTGATGGCTCTCATCCGGACTTTCTGGCCTGTTACATATTATATATTTTAATTTATTATTATTGCTGATTTTTTTCGAATTTTGACAGGCATTTTTGCAGTTATTTAATAAATAAAATCAAAACAATATTTTCATGATGTATTACGTCAACTGAATAGCAAACCAGAGAGATATTTTGTTTCCAAGTTTCTCGTTGTGAAGAAAAGTTTTGATAATTCCATTTCTCAAGAAATAACAATTCCTATACAAGCCGGAAAATGAAAAATCGTACAAAAGAAGAACGCAGTCGCTACCAGAATGTGTAAGGAATCCTACGATCGTAAGTAATATATGTAGGGAAATTTTCAGTCGTTACCCCAATGCCTAGAAAGAAAAAACAGAAATATCGGTTTGTTGTATGAATGTGCAGGGAATAATCCGTGCGTAACCTGAACATGTAAGGAGCTGTTCGGATGTAACCCGAATGTGTAAAGAATAACTCAATTGTTACTTGAATGCGTCCAGAGCTTTGGCTTTTCACTAGCCTTTCATACTTCGTTCTCATTTCTCCGGATCCACAATTTGCTGGCTCCAAGTTCATTGCTAGCTTGCCAGAAATACTATAGTAGGACGAGGATTATAACTCTGTTTACAATCCCAAAATAAATTCGAATACTCCGTGTTTCTTCAAAAGTTTCTTCACTACTTTTACGATCGCTTCAATATGTCCATTATTCTGGGAATATCTGAGGTTTAGGGTTATGTGCAAGAATACCATTTTTTTGTGAAGCACTGAAGGTCCGAAGTTATTATCGGTGAGAACTCGTACCTTTTATCTGATCTAAGAAACTATGGATTCCTTGCCTAGCGAATGTAGACATTAAGTGGTTAATAACACTTCCACACGCCACATTTTCAAAATTTACGATTTTAGGATAGCATGAATAATAGTCGTTTACCAGAAAGTAATTTATCCCATTATAATAAAAAATTTCCTCAACAATTTTCCATGAAATTATACACTTGATTAAGGTTTCTAGCACAGAATGTACTGAGTTTGCCATTCTCAATGAAGTCGTGTAGAATAAATCGTAAACTCCGTCAGTGGAAGGGATATGTAGAATACCTACCTTCATACCTCACTTGTTGAAAGCTTTCGAAATTAAATTTATAATTGGTATTTCAAATATTAATCCAGTTGTGTGATACATGCTGCAGGTAGTGCGAGTCTGGAGACAAAGGCAGGAAAGAATATAGCACTCTGCCCTTTTAGCCAAACTTCCAGCATTTGTTCTTTACCACTCTCTTCTTACCTGAATTGGAAGTTTCCTTTCTCACCATTGCAAACACGTTACTTTGGACTGTGCTTTTTCCAATGCTTATAATATCAGCACATGCCGATGTGCCGCAAGGCTCTGTATTGTCTCCCGATCTCTTTCTACTCTTCATCAGTGATCTCCTAGCACTCACTTCCAGTCCAATTCATAGTTTTGCTAACGATAGTACCCTTGATTTCGCATACTCGTTTGGATCAGTTGCTGACTTTTGTGGAAATGCTACTGATAATAATTGAGCACACATGATTGCATCACGACAACATCATTATTAAAATCCTCGCCTGGGGCAAGGCGAATGGCGTGGAGTTCAATGCATCCAAAACCCAAACTTGTCCGTCCGATTTCTCTCAAAAAGTAATGACACTTATTTTAATACCTGTCATTAAATATTCAGAAAAGACCTAGAAAGAGAAAGGACGATCGCAAGTGTGTGTGCCTACTATTCTAGATCCACCTTTTGTGTAAGAGTGACAAAGTTCGTGAGTATATGGAATGAAATTTATGGCGTAAAAAGCATTGCTATGGGCTTGGTATGTTGCGTTGGTGAAATAGAAATAATTTTAGGTAAAAATTGTAATGACTAGGGCACTGGCTGTGCCCTAGTGTTCATATAATTACACTATACCTAACTACAAAGTGCTTTTTTTACGGGCTCATATGTCTTATTGTCCTCGTTTCTTAAATTGAATGAAAAGAAAATTTCGACCGCCTGTTCACCCTGACGTATACGGGGTGTCCGGTAATTAACAGATATGCGGTATATCACTCGATTCTTTGAAGTGTCCTGATAAACATTTGTTCGGAGAATGCCTTCCACCCCCGCCCCCCTAAAATTACTCCATCCCTCTCAAAATGGCTTACGGGGGAAAAAGCCAGAAATTCGAATGAAAAAATTAATAAACGTTCTGGCAAAAAAAACATGAATAACAGGAGCAATAATTTTGTAGGGTAATTACCGGATTTGTCCCCTTTCGATAAGAAAGGCGTCCAAAGATTTGATGTCCCTCGATGGAGGTGCACCCTGTAAAATCCTTATAACTCCTCACAAAGATAAGTGAACATATTTTCAGAAATAAACATAAAAAAAACCGGTAACTAGGTCCACTAATGTTTTTAGTGCATTTATTTAAAACTTTAGAATCGAAACACATTCAGAGCCGCAAGTGCCAAGCATTTGATGCCGACATATGATACCGAAGGGAGTCACATTCAGGGCACCAAGCCGCAAGCTTCATGCAGTACTAACAACTTTAAAATATTTATAATTGACATTCGATCAAAATACTTTAGATAAGTTTCAGGCTTTTATTTATTCCGTAGAATTTATATTATGCATGAAATTATTTTCCCTCATAAATTCAAGTCTTTTCCTCCATTTTAATTTCGACACTCAAAAATTTATACATTTGCACTTATTTTGTTGGCACTACTGCGATATCAGTATCAAAATTTAAAACGTTCCAAACTTGGGTAGCAAGCATCATTTGATGCTGATAGCAAATCGTACTTGTTGCTGCCAATGTGGAAGCTTTCATAAGTTTTCATTGTTTGAAATTTGATTTTGTCGTCGAAGCCCAGTAACCGAATGGAACCAGTTCGGGTTATTTACATTCCACAGAAGTGAGAAAAACCTTGATAACACCTGACTCAGGTTTACTGTGTCCATATAATTTGCATTTATTTTCTTTGGGTGCCAGCGCTCGTAAACTGATATGTCGATCAAAGCGGCTATAAATCATGTCTAAACTCTAAGCAATTGGGCAACAGCAGTCCAAGAAATGAGAAATTGTGGATTCTTCTCAAGTTCGAGTCGCCATCGCCATTATGCAACGAAATTTCTTTTTGTGTTCAACTTCTATTGCTTATGATCGCAATAATGTGTTTTCGCTTTAATAATTTTTGGAAATTGCGGTCACGTCGCAATGAAACAACATCGAAATGGGTGTCACAAAACTGGCTGCAAGCACTGCAAGGCGATCCGTTTCGGTTCGATTTGACTTGTTCTGAGGTCTAAAGTGAACTACTGGAGCCGACTGAGGTGCAGTAGGAAAATGAAGAAGGCTTTGAAGAAGATGCTATTGTGTTTTCTGCTTCACGCGGATGACCGACCACCCGTTGGACGAATCTTTAAAGTTTTCCACTGGCCCAAGTGGGGAGCTGGTAAGGTTGGTGGCATGCCAGGGTCACAATAAAATATTCCATGGCATGAGCTCGATCGTCTCTAACTCTGAATTGGCTTCTTCCCGCGTTAGCGACTTGGTTAATTGCGGAAAGCATGGATCCAACGTTCATGCTCTTGGGGTCTCGGATGATATTAAGCAAATTGGAAAGGTTCCCAAAATTTCTTCGATGAGGCAGCATGGAAGGGATCTGCAGTGGAACCAGGTGGAGGTTTGTATTTTGCAGCAGGTGATAACTTGGAGGTGCATGCATTCTGCGGTGGTACCAATTTGATTTGCAAAGTATTTTTACATAAATATGGGAGACGGAGCCCGAATTTGGACAGTTTGCATAAAAGGCTGCAGACGGTTTGACGGTGATTTCAGTTGACCAGCGTGGGAGGATGTTACGATGAGATCCCTTACGTTATTGGTTAGTTCGACTTTTTACTGCCCAATATAGGATTACTTTTGTGATGGATTAAGTACCCTAAGGATTAAAAGTGCATTGAAGTGAATAGTGTGGCTGTTTTATTGTCAGTGCTCAGTGTAAAAAAAAGACTGTGCATAAATTAATCTTCAGTGATAGAAAAAAAAGCACTTAAGTAAAAAGTGAATTTTGTTTCGTTTCAGATATTTTGTACCCTCGTAGTTTTAGTTGCATCACATCCACCAGAAGGTGTTTGGAAGAAGAAACTGGTTTGGAAGGAAGCATGGGTGCAAGTGTGGAAGATCCATAAAAAGGAAGCCTGGGAAACGAAGTGGAAGAAAATTCAAGTTCCTGTGTGGAAGGAGATACAAGTTCCTGTCTGGAAAGAAATTCAAGTTCCGGACTGGAAAATTATCAAAAAACCGCACGTCGAAGTTCGAGAAGTTCCTGCCTGGAAAGAAGTAAAAGTTCCGGAATGGAAGAAGGTCAGTAAACCAATCTGGAAAGAGATTCAGGTCCCAATTTGGAAAGAAGTTCAAGTTCCTGATTGGAAGAAAATTTGGGTTCCGGAATGGGTCAAGATGGGAATACCAGGTGAAAAATATCTCGGCAAGGATCATGAAGGCTGGGAATATACAAGTCACGACCTCTGGCGAAAGAAGCTCATTTGGAAACCGGTGTGGAAAAAAATCTGGCGAACGGAAAAAGTTCAGAAGTGGGTACCAGAAAAGAAGCTCGAGTGGAAGGATGAATGGATTCAAATTTGGAAAACGGTAAAAAAACAAATTTGGATTAAAGAAAAACGCGAAACATGGGTAGAAGAAAAGGTGCAAATCTGGAGAACAGAAAAGAAACAAGTCTGGGCAACAGATAAGAAGCAAGTGTGGAAAGATGAATGGAAATCCTATCAAGTCCCCGTTTGGAAAGAGATAAAAGTTCCCGAATGGAAAAAGATCTGGAAACCAGTGTGGGAAAAAGTATGGGTACCTATTCATCACAGTCACGGATGGGACTAATGTTATTGTGCAAGACTAAGAAGTAGATGTAGGCCTAGACATTTAAGTGTTGTCCATTTGTATATAATTCGCTCATGTTTTTTAACATGAAATCGAGCTGAAAATTTGTAAATGACAATGTTTTAGTCATATATGTGTAATTGCACTGTTTCTGTTTTGTGCTCTTTCTATGATTATGACCAAGGTAGAAAACTTGTAAATATACCCAGTATTAAGAATGAATATGATGCATTTTCTTTATTTCCACATTCAATATCCCTGTCTGAGCTTTATTTCGTGGGCGCAAAATTGTAAATGCTGAAAGCGAAATAAAATGTACTTTAAATCCAATAAGTTGTACTTATCCTAAAAAGATATGTGTCCTCAACCTATATTCAAGGAAAGGTTCAAAGAAATTTCAATTTGTAGAAAGAGATCAAAAGCTTCTAAAGCTATTTTCAGCATAATGAAAAGTTCGAGTCCCCATTACCTCTACTTCTGGGTATGTTTTATAGAGCTACATGTACCGCCGACTGTTAATCTTGGATTTAAAAGCATCTCTGAGGACCAAGTTTTTACTAACATGTCGGCTCCTTAATTGGCTTTAATGCCCAGATGGCCAAGCATCTAAATAATAGTGTTAATAATAGTATTAATATCTTCCCATAACAAGCCTAAGGTGACCTTGTCTAAATATATCGTTAATACTACTGTGCTATTTAAAAAACGAGTATCCCCTCCCATGGTAGGCACTCCTCATAATCTCGCATGCCTGTTGAGTCTCCATGCCGAACAGATTATCGCTGATAGATCGGACCAAGATACATAAATTTGACAACGAAAAAAACGAAGGAGATGTGTGTGTGGTCGTAAATCGGCTGAGCCGAGGAATTCACCCACTGCCGAGATCGGCAATCCATTCTGGAAGGCCATTTATTGCCGGTACGTGAGGTCAATGAGACGGATAAAAACAGTGAAAAAGAGCGGAGGCTACTTAGGCGGCTGAAGGAAAAAAATCAGGTGCAACGCAGAAAAAAGCTGAAGTCGATCTGGAGGGACACCACTGTGACGACGACAGAATAGACTCCAGAAGTGGTTAAGTACTAAGAAATTCAAGGGCTTAGGCTCTGGTACCGAACGGGAAGCTGCTTCGGTAGGAAGAAGCTGTAGAAAGGCGGATGGATATCCGTCTCTCCAGAACGAGAGTAGGTTGGCCAGGCAGGCGCTTTCGTGATTGCTTCCGCGTATTTGCTCTTTAACCGCCAGAACCGCCATATACGAGGGAGCTCGAAAATCTTATGGGAAAACACGGGATTAATCATTGGGGTGCGTTGCAAACTCACGCAATACATTGTGGGCTAGCACGAATAACCATCCGAGGAAAGAGGCTTTACGTGAGTTTGTGAATAGGAGAAACCTACACATTGCAACCTTTGGACGCTACTGTTTTAGACGCTTCCGCCAGCAATCGGATT
>QYTT01088017.1:0-10451 GCA_006980735.1 Dasypogon diadema | reverse complement strand
AAATAAATAATTAAATTAAAATAAAATAAATATTTAAGTGGGGCTCCCATACAACAGACATGATTTCTTTTTGCCGTTTTTATAGATAATGGTACGGAAACCTTCGTGCGCGAATCCGACTCGCACTTGGACGGTTTTTTTTTCAAATTCATGACATCAGAATATTCCTCTTAAAATCATTTTTGGAAATCTCTTGAAATTTTTTTCTAATTATTTAAAGGACTCCTGAAAAATATACAAAAAATGAAAAAAATGGATTTTTCGGACCATTCAAAAGTAGAAGCCCCCCTTGTTTTCTTCAAATTTCACCATGCGAAACATTTCCTTCTTATTACAATTTATTTTATTTCCCCTAATGTTTTTTATACATTTTGGATTTTATGCGATTACTTTATTTTCATTTCGATGAAATCAATGATTTTTAGTTGCTTGGATCAGAATTTAATTTATTGCCTCTTTTCGAGTTTTACATTCTCTTTGAAAGTGTACTCTTGCAGTATGTAGTCTTCCTCAAGTTTGGAAAAAATAATTTATAACACCTTCCGGTCGCCCGATTCCAGTAGCAAGTTCCTTGAACGTTGCATGCCAAAGCTAAACATATTGCATGGAAATAACTTTAAAGTTGAGAACAAAAAGGATCTCGTCAATAATTATTTGTTAAATGTTCCGAACTTTTTGAACTTTTCAACAAATTTTCATTTCGCTCGTTTCATCAGCGCAACCAATTCCTTAGAACAATGGAGCATGTATGCACAATTTAAATGAGTTAGGGTGCTGGAAACCATTACAATATACATTGAGGAACTTAATAGTAGCACAAATCGATCCATCAAAAAGTTAACCTCTTCTCAACAAGTAGTGCAGAGTGCAGTTTATGACTAATTTAATTACTCCCCTCGGGTAGAGTTAAGCCGAAAGTGAACAACTAGAAAACTTAAAGTTAGAAACTACGAACTTTTCTACAAAAGGGCTGCGCCATTATCATTAGCAGAGCATGCAAGCATTCAGTTAGTGCAAGGACTCATAAAAATTCATCAGGATGCACAAATATTGCACAGTTTAATTAATGAGCATGTACAGGCGGAACTAACAACCTATCGAGAACATGCCTTGTGGGATTTATTCATGTGTTCCCGCAGCACTACCTTTGTGCTCCGATTAAACGGAACACTGCAGACGATAGAACGTTAAAAGCGGAGGAAATCAAAGTAAAAATGTATATAGAGATGCGCCCTACATTTCAAGATTACTTCGGAAAGAGACTGAAATCGTGGCTTGTCAAGATTGCACTTGTGGGAGATGAAAATCTGTTCCGGAGTTAGATGACGTTTCACCTCAAGTAATTAGTTTGCGGGATTCTAATTAAAGCAATCTGTAGGAAGAGCATCAGTACACGGTAATCATATCTGTGTACGATGACATCTAATTAGAGCAAATGGAAAGTAAACAGTGGCTGCGGTGTTGTGAATGAGTATTGACACAACCATTTTGGGTGCCAATGGTGAATACCCCAAAATAAATCCTTGACGAGGCCACGTGGATGGCATTTTGCATGCATATTTAAATAGCTTTAAAGCCTTAAAATTTTTATATCGTGTCGGCACATGCTTTTTAAATATTCATCATCTCTCCTGACCTCCTATTCCGCCCCCAATATTTCACAGTTATAGAGCTTTGGGCGTTGAGAACTTCCGCTTGAATGCTAAATTTAGAAGAGTATGAAAGGGCTGCCAAGCTCCTGTGCAACGTCATTTCCGATAATTATGTCACCGTCGTTATTGTGCTACCGGAACATGTACGACCTATGGGAATACGAACAAAAACTGAACTGTGATCTCATGAACGTTAATTCCACTGCAGTTACATGCACTTTTTGCAGCAACTTGTAGAGGTCGAGTATGTGGTAATCGTGGTGGTCCATGGTTTTTAGCCTTAGGATAAGGTTTTTAATTATAGTGAAGATAAAGGTTTAGCAGAAATATGGGAGAAAAGAGAACAGAAAAATTTCCGAGTTTAGTTTTAATTATTCTGAATTTATGTGCTAAACCATCATGGAGGAATATTCCATTTTGTGTTTTAGAATATTCAAGTGTAAAGGTGATATTTCAAGTATTCTAAGAGCGTACAAGTGTTGCATTCTAATTTGATTCCCGTAAAAGCAGTTTACGTGTATTTTAAAGAATTTTTCTAAACATTCGACGGATATTTTACTGCTTCATTATCTTTGATTCAGAATAGTTTTAAGGAAAATGATATAAATAAGTTTAGAAATAGTTTTGCATCATGGAAGCAAGAGTTGGTGTTCCCAGTTGAAAAAAAAGCTTCTTCGCAAAATCACAAATCCTACAACAGACTAATAAGTTCGCTATGCTTTCTAGCAAAGGCATTAGAGAAAATAATAGCAAAACCAATAGTGGATCATTTAGATAATAAGGGTGCTCTGAGTCGCCGACGACATCAAGAATTCTCTTGTCAAGGATAACGTCGTGCTCTTGCTTTCAACAGTGTAGACTACATAACACTTCTCTTCAAACTAGAAAGTCTCTTCGGCTTTGGCCCTACTACATTGAAACTAACCAAAAACTTTTTAATCAATCGGAAATTGTTAATGTAGGTGACGCTTATTTGAGCAGTCTCCCGTTCCATATGAGTATACCACAAGGTTCAATATTGGGACCTATTCTGTTCGCTGCATTTAAGAATTGTCCTATGTTGTAAGTCACAGCTTCACTCATCCCTACGCGGATGATGTGCAAATTTACCTGAATTCCTCAGTACGTCTCCTAGAAGACTGCATTAACAGATTTAATGAAGACCTCAATAACATTACAAAGTGAGTCTTCATATCAAGTTGGCCTTGGTGTTAAACAGAAATATTCTCGACTTATCTAAATGCCCGCGTGTGGTGTTTAACTGGTCTATAGTACCCTATACGGCTAAAGTTAAACATTTGGGCATTACAATAACTAACTAGCTACGGCGCCTATGACTGTATGCTGATATATTTCCATCGACCTACATACATATTAAGTTGCTCAAGACGTTGTTGCTGTCGCATTTCACCCACGGTTCTATTATTTATCCTAAACTCGACTCACATGGCAAACATAAACTCGAGGTGGCTTACAATAACTGCATCAGGTTTGTCCTTCGGTTACATCATTATAATAATATTTCTCCTCTGCGTTGTAAAATCAGCCACCGTTTTGGGGATCCCCTCTAAAACGGTGGGTGATGGGGCAAAACGGAGGTTATATTCGGATTCAGGACGGCATTTTACATAATTGTCACCGGAAATGGTGGCAGGGCCGATTTTCATGCCGTACAGTGTAATTCTTGTTGCGATTTGTTCCTAGAAGTGCAGGTCTCTCGCCTAGAAGGTGAATATCTCTGAGAATATTTGAAGTATTTAATGTGAACGTCGTGAACGAAAAAGGTTTTCAAGCGCCCAAATTTTATATACTATATAAAATCCAACTTATTGAAGTGAATGGTTCACGTCTTCTGGATGAGGAATACCAGAGCTTTCGTGAGAAAAATATGTACAAAAATATATTTAGTAAGAGAGGGCTTAAGAACTTTACGTGTATATTCATGTTCGGTAGTGAACCAGTTAAATTTGACTTACAGAAATCACGCTTCCGAGTCAGAGGTAATTTGACAATATGAAAGGGGACTTGGGCTGTTTGCAGATCATAAATTGGATACCGGATGCTCGGGATGTAGGAGTGACCTGATCTAGGCAGCTCCTCATTCAAGTCTTTGCGTAGACCTGTTATTGTGACAGTAGTTGTGATTGTTTAAATTTATTATTAAAAATCTTTAATAAATCAGCAGTTAAACTAAGTTTAATGTGAATTTCTAATTTTTGTTTCTCATTTTCAGAAACATCAATATTCAGTGTTGAGGGAGTGTTCTTATATCCAGAACCGAATAGACAGAGTAAATGAAAATTAAAGCACGTTTTATCACTGGAGGGCGTTCGACACTACTGTTAGCATAAGGTGAAAAGTCAAGGAAACGGAGGTGGTCTCCTCCAGATCAAGCCAGTCACTGAACCAACACTACGCTATCATTGAATCTGAAAGGAGACTCACTTAACCTTTGAAGGTCGCTAGAAAAACGCAATTTTTGCGTTAAAATTATATCAGTTGGTTGTCATCCATCCAGTACCACGCTCATATTAATATTAATCAAAAGTGATCCGCAGTGAAATTTTACATGAATAATTTCTCCCTTAGTTGCCTAAGTTCAATTTTTTACATTTGTATTTCATAATCTTTTACTTAGTAAATTCTCATCAAATGTGAATAGCCAGACTTTCAGAGATCATTTTTTATGTATTTTATTTAAGGAGATTTATTTACGTATTGAACACTGTTAATTTTTATAGCGAAAACAAAATAAACAAGATTAAAAGTAAATAATTAAATAAAAATTGCTAAAAGTGCCATGAAATCATAAACACGAGAATTTTTAACATTTTACGAACTATGTCATGTTTGGATATTTCCTGCTCTCTTTTGTGATAAATTTCGTTTTTTTTTTTATTGTGTAGGAAATTAGATTCTATGAGTTTTCATTAGTCTAGCAAGCTTAAGGAAATTTATCTCTAACTTCTTCGATGGCGAATGGCTCAGGTAATTTGATAAAAGCGCTGGTAGTGAAACATCAACTTGAGAACAAGCAAGTAAAGTTATTGAGTTAAAATTCCATTAATTTCGCGGAAATTTCTTTATTTAAGCGATGCCATTGCTAGATATGGTCTATTAAATTAATGTTGGAATTTGTGGACGCTCCGGAAGTGATTGGAAAAAATTTTGTTCATTAAATTGTTTAAAAAGGAGGATAAAATCAAGCGGTCATGTACACCTTTTATGTAATAATATTAAATTTTTTGTTATTACCACCTCCTTACTGAAAGGTTTCATAATTTTTAAAGAGTTTTGCCACAGTTATGGATATTTTTTTCTATTTTTACAATAAAAACAATTAAAGACCTTGCTGTAAAAAATAAAAACTTTTCAGTCTTTTCACCTAATAACTCTTGGGTATAAGTACCAAAGCATTCAAGGTTTCTATGTGTTGTAAGTGTTCGCACTGTAGTGTTGTAGGGATGAAATACCCATGAATTCAAAATCACGAATTGAATATCTGAATTGAAAAAATTTCGAATTACAAAATCCTGCATGATGCCATCTCGAATGATCACAATACCGAATATTAAAAATATTTTTTCTCCCTTACTTTTTGTAAAAGGCAGCGTTTTGATCCTTTAAGAATTTTTCTTCTTTGGAATTAAGGATTCGTAAAATTAATAAATTGTCCAATATTTTGTCAGTTTGGAATTTTGCGTCTCTAGATTTTGCTGTTCTTTGGTTTAAACGACTGGGATTTTCCTTTATATTTACATTTCAGAATTAGTTCTTTCACATAATTCGATCTTTTGTAATTCGGGCCTTTGTCATCCGTTCTTTTGCTGTAATATTGATGATAATTTTAATTTTAATTTTCTTTTCAACATTTTAAAATTTGCATAATATACTTAAATGTAATGACGAGGCTCTAATCTCATTTATATAATATACAATCAAAGTTTGCCCACTTTCTTTTCGAATTTGTTTTGCAGTAGGAAGCAAATTGTTTTCCATTTTCGTGTTTGAAGCTTTAAATAGTCCAATAAAAATTGCAATCTGCATACTCATTCTCTCTGAATGGTTCACACTATTCTTTTTCGCTGTCTGTGATTCCATTGAGTGTGAACACACTATACAGTTCAGAAGCAAATGATAGAACTGAACTTATAGAACAAGTGCATATGTAAATTTTTCAAAAGCGGTTAATTTTCAGTGATTTAGTTTTGTTGGTAAATTATTTGTATTTAGGTTTACTACTTTACTAACAGACTAATTACCAAGAATAGGAAAAAGAGGGAATTCTTTCATAGGCTCATGAGCCTTTTGCAGAATATCTCTGGAACTTGATTCCAAATTCGAAGCCTAAAGAAATTTCAAATTTATGAGCCGCGAACTTCGTCTTGATTTGGATGATGTTTATGTAAGTGTGACTTTTGACTACTTTTCCAATTGAATACAAGTGAAAATTCACATCTCATTTGTTTCGAGTTGCTCAAAACTTCAAAGGAAAGCATTCATACATATCTTTGATTTCTAGTAGTGAGTAGTAAAAAGTATGAAAATGACAGATTCTGTTGTGGTGTATATACCGGCGCCGCACAAAACAACTCAGTACAAGAGTTTCTTCTAACAAACGCAAACATAGCAGATAATCCAGAGTTAATGGGCTAAAAAGAATATATATAAAAGTATTCTAGCGATTTTTGTAAGACAAAATGGGGTTTAGAGATAATTGTGTTGAAAAGTTATTTTTCTACTATCATGCGTATCTTAATGCAGCGTCAATGGTATATTTCAGTAAAACAATCGCTGTATTATTTTCCAATAAATCAAACTTAGTATTATTGTTCACTTTGAAAAAAAAATGAACAAAAATTAAAGTAAGTCATGCAAACCACTCCACAAAAGTCTATGAACATCAATACAGGTACAGGGGTACAGGCTGTTCAAAATTGAATGTTAATTTTAAAATTTAAATTAAACACAGAAGTTATTAAAAATTTTCATATATTTTTATTGGAATAAAAATTATACACGTTGCGGTTAATGATTAAATACAATATCGGATAAATGACTTCCCATGCTAGCTCGGCAAGATATCATCCTTTTACCAAAATTCTCCATCACATTTTTGCATAAATTCGGCCCTATTAGACCAATTTTTCGAATGATGTTGTCTTTTAAGTGCTGGATAGTTTGAGGAGTATCGGAATAAAGCTTTTCCTTCAAATAATCGCATAGGAAGAAGTCTTAAAGGAGTTAAATCGCACGATCAAATTTTTCTTTCAAAATACCAATATTGTTGCAGTGGATGTATAACATGGAGCTCCATCTTGCTGAAACCATATGCTTCCCACATCAATATCTTTCAATTTGTTCCATAAAAAGTCTGTGATCATCGTTCGGTATCGAGCTCCATTCACAGTATCAGCATCACCAGTTTGATTTTGAAAGAAAGAAGGACTCACCAGACCACAAACCACACCAAATAGTCGCTTTTTTCAGTTGTAACAGGTTTTCCAATATTTCTCGAGGATTTTCTTCCTCCCAAATACGACAGTTTTGTTTGTTGACGTATCCACCGAGGTGAAAATGAGCTTCGTCACTTAATATGATTTGATTGTAAAAATCGTCATTTTTTTCGATCGCCCACTTAACAAATTCGCGGCGTTTTGCGTGGCCAGTTGGCTGTAATTCTTGAACTAGCTGGATTTTGTGTAAAATGTTGAATACAGTTGCTGGTTTAATCTGTAATTGTTGTGAATGACGACGGATTGATGTTTCTGGATTTTCAGCAACACTAGCGCTGACTGCTGTAATGTTTTCTTCTGAACGTCCACTACGATAGCAAAATTGTCTCCTTTCATCTTTTACTGAACCAGTGTTTTCAAATTCCACAAAAATTCTTTTATTTTGCAAGTTTGATGGACAATTTTGTCTTCCATATTCTATATGAAATTTTTTTGCAACTTCAGCAAAACTTTCCCCAAATTTAAAACAATTTTTAGCAATAAAGACGGGTTGTTCAGTTGTGTATCGCTCCATATTTACTAACCGGAATAGTTCCTACTTCACAGCTGACAAACATTGCGGGTAGTTATTTTCACTGACTCTAAGGCTGCTTGTTTGGCTATTAAGTATTACAAGGACTCCCACTATGTTAATTCCATTCACAATTTCATGCGCGAGCATCCCAATCTCTCTCTCCTTCTCTTGTGGATCCCTGGTCATCGTGGCTTATTTCTGAATACTTTTGCTGATACTAAGGCCAAAGAGGCTCTGGCTCTGTCTGATTCCACCACTGTCTCTCTTGCTTGCTCGGATGCCCTCATGTGTATTAAAAAACGTCTATTGGATCAATGGAAATCTTCGTTTATTGCTGAATCTGGGTTTAAGGGTTCCTTCTTTTTCAAGTTTTTTCCGTATCCCCAAAAGCCCCCCTGGTTTGATAGTGACTTTGCGCCCAAGGAAGTACAGTTCTTAAATCGGCTCTATGCTGGTCATTCGTTTGACGGTAAATTTTTATCTACTATTGGAAAGGTAGAGGACTCGATGTGTCGGACCTGTGGTGTACTCAATACTATAGAACACTCCGTGATTCACTGTCGGAGACTTTCTCGAAATCGAACCAACTTGCCTATTATAAAAGAAGCAGTCTCACTCTCTGATTTATTGTTGGATTTTAAGTTTGATGTACTTCGTATAATTGTTTCATTTGCTCGCACTTGCGGCCTTCTCTCGATATAACTATAATTTATTTTTCTTTTTGTTATGGATCGCTGTCCCATACGGCGGCCAAAGCCTTCATTGGTTCTACTTGTTTTCTAACGAGCATTAGTTGCTCTCTACTTTATGGCGTTATACCCTAAAGGGTCAAGCCAGTGGGGTGAGCCTTCGGTACCCATTGCGGTACTTACAGGGGAGCCCTGTAATCAAGAATAAGAAGAAGAAGAAGATTTTCCTTAAGCTTACACTCGTAGTTTAAATCACTTTTAATACAATATGCCTATGAAATATTTTTAGCCAAATCTCCGGTTCAAATCCTGCTTTGGAATATGTAAGTTGTAACATGAAGTAATTTATGATTGGGATTAATAAAAGTTAAATAAAAAAGTACCTATTATAATACCAAATTGACCATAAGGTTGTAAAAACTGTGGGAAGAATAAAGTATTCAGATTTTTTTTCTTTTTTCTTAAATATGTAGTAGAACTTCTTAGTACTGTATTTGTGTAGTATCAGCACTCTGGTACTATTGCACTGATGTTGTCAGTTCTCTATATGGACTGGAAAGTATAATTTTACAAGTATAGTGTCAGTTCATTACAAGTTCTATAAAACTAACTTTTTATGTACTGATTGCGTGATTTTTAATGAATTCATGCAATGCTCGTGAGTTATTTCTTCGTTCCCCTTAAAACAGAACTCCTGTGTTTTTCGATAAGTTCAGAAAACGTCCTGCTCGTTTCAAGATTGCAGCTGATATATGCCGCTTTTAGACAGCCTATTTTCACTTACAGCTATAGAAAACTATCAGTGAGTAAGTTTTATGTTATTCTCAGGGACTTTTTACCCAAAAACAACGAGCAAATTTGAAAATTAGTGCAATTAGAAAAAACTTTGCAGAAAGATGATTATTACTAGAAATAAATTATCTACTTTACTACGATCAGGAAATGACTGAAATTCTGGAAAACATCTTATTAATAAATAAAACAAGTATTTGGCGATAATACGGGCACTGCTTAGCTTTATTCAATGACAATTATATTTCGTTCTTTTCGAGAAATAAAATAAGAAAATATTTAATTTTCGTGTTTAACAATCATTTTCAGTGCTTTGCAAATTTATAAAATATAAAGAAAGTTGTCCAAAATACAATACACGATTCGCGTAATACACCCACAAGGCTTTCAAATAGAAAGTTTTAGCTATTCTTCCACGTTCTCTCATTGAATATATCCCTTGTACGCCATACTTCAAACCTTCACTTTCACGTCCATATTTAACAAATTAAGCAAAAGGAGAACTTTAAAGAAACACAAACATTCCTTATGTGCAATAGTCCAATATTTGCATTAGTCCAAGATACCATCGCAAATGAATAATGCTCGAATTTAGTCAGCAATGACTTTCCTCTGCCATACCCAGCCTTTTGCCACAAACAAGCCCAAGAGGAGAGAAATGCATTCGAAAATTCGAAATCGTAATTTCTTGTAATCGCTACTATCGCATACAATTAATCTGGTTTGAATACCGGTCCAGAGCCCAGGTGCTTGTTTCAATACCCGTACCCACCAGGTCGTATCTAGCGTGATCCACTTGCACGGCAAATAGAACGGGCGTGGTACTTGCGGAAGTTGATTTATTGAAAGGCAGACAACAAATAGAAGGTCGCGATTGCTCTGTTGATAAATTAACCAGCAGGCGCGCAAAAGCTTTAATGGATCAATTTGAAAGTCAAACGACCGCGAACAGCGTTCTGGCCTTGTCCAGTCCAGTAAAATCATGGAGGCAAGAAGTCGAACCAGCACCGAGTCTATTTAATTGAAATTGCGGGATCGTGTACCGCAGTCTTTTAAACTCGTCGAATGACATGTCTTTTCTGCAAAAGTAATCACTCCAGGTATTGGTAATTCTGTTGACAAATGAAGTGCTTTGCACTACCGCGATCCCCTCTAATGGTAGTGAATTTTCATCGCACTACCACTATCCAGTTAAGGGTAGCAAAACCCCCGGGATATATACTTTACAAGACATGAGGCAGAAATTCTCTACGTGAAGATATGGTCCCTTGAATTCAGTCAAATTACA
>QYTT01088016.1:9366-32841 GCA_006980735.1 Dasypogon diadema | reverse complement strand
ATCAGTGTTCTAAAATATAATAAAATAAGTAATCTATTCGCCAACTTTAGCCAAAACTTAGTACCTATACTGCGTTCACATTAAAGTAATTTTAAAAACTTTGTCCTTTAATTACAATGTGGGTACGAAGAAATGACTCGATCCAGTCGCATTGCACTTAAATGTAACATTAAAAAAGAATAATTGCAGTTTAAATTGACTTCAACTTTCCCTCAGAGTTGAAACCAGGGGCTTTCGACTGTAGCGAATTCACCTCCGGACAGCGATAAAGCCAATTATCTTTTTTTTCCTTCTTGAAACTGAATCCATAAAGATTTTATCTGCTAATTATTATATGCATAATTTGACAACATAATAGCTAATCTCATTTATTTTCACCACTGTAAAATAAAAGCTTAATTTTACTGCACTAACTTTAGTACCCTGATAGTATCTTTTTCCATAAAAGATCAGCTTTCATTACAGCAATTTCGTTTTTATGGCGTTTTTAATGATGCAACATAAATGCGACTTAATTTATTGTCATACGAAAACACCATGTGGAAAAAGGGTAATAAGCTCATATTCCATTAATGAATTGGTAAATTATGGGTCCATTGATTCTGTGTGCAGACTGCTTCCCCATTATTTTCAATTCAGTAAAATTTTAAATGACATAAAGCAGTTCTAACGCGTCTACTCCCCACTGCCTATTGCCTACTGCCTACTGCCAAAGTGCGAATAGTAGTCGTACAAGTGGTGTGAGTGTAGAAACGTGTAAGAAATTCATTATATCCTTAAGTTTCCCACTCAATACAGAAAACAGAAAAGCATGCTAAAAGACACACGAGTGGGAAAAGACACTCATCATTTCAATGCAAACACAAGAATTCCTTTTGAAGGAATTAAGAACACTTTTAAGCTGTTCATTGAAGGACTTAATCTGTCGAGCGCCATTTTCCATCTTCTGCTGACACATATTTCCACAAATGTACTTGCCATGTGTTTGCTTAAGATATATCACTTATTAAGATATTCAAAAATGTTTATCTCTTAATTAACATTAAGCGGAGAGACAGCATTAACCCTGCACCCACCACAAGCATTCAACGAATTCTGTACATTTCAAGGGGAGTTCCGGATGCGGAACCCGAACTAAAACGACACAGTTTCGTGAGCATACACGGAAATAATATAAGGGCTTCCCACCCACGACTGCTGGTTACTTCTGGGATGATATGAATTACCTCCCATAATACACTTCTTTCTGATTTGAAATACTTTACACCGCCGGAGATGGGAGCAGGAAGCAACTCCTGAATTTGTATCCGCACGAAGCATTGCCACCATACATTCGGGGGTGGATATTATCAGATTTACCGTGTTCTGGGAAATGTCAACATTGACGCCACATGTTACATGTCAATCAAAGCGGCTTTCCACTTTCATATTTTACGATGTGAAATTTTCTAATTTGCGGATGTTTTATTTGCTTCACAAGATTTCGATACTATAGACAGCGGTGAATTTATTTTAAGAATTGCTCTAAAATTGTCTTTCTATGTATACAACATTATTATTACTGTTAGAGCAGTCCACTTCCCCTAGTGAATGCTGAGATTTACAGAAAATTAAACAGATTTTAAAGAAATATTTAACAAGTGTTCAGAATTACTCTTTTCCTTTTTTATTTCAGAGAACAGAAATCGATCCCAATTTCACTTCCTACAGCGTAACCGATCCGATTGTAACACCTCTCCGGCCTCTATCTATCAGCTCTATTAGAAATACTTAAAGTACAAATAGAAGTAAATAACAACTCACCCCACTAATTGGTGTTGGTATTACCCCATATCATATGACAAGCGTTCACATCTCATCCTAAAGCCAGGCTGATCTTCTTATTATGAGTTTCGTCCACCACTACCTTGCGGGCCACTGTCAGTGGAGAAAAACTAGTGTCATCATGCGCCATGTATGAGGAAGTCAGCAAAGTCGATTCACCATTGTTGCTCTCCATTTTGGCCATCTTTAAATCCTTGGAACTGTAATTTGACGTCAACAATAATTTTATGTCTCTTTTGCCTAATATACAGATTCTTCGCTTATCTGCGCCTTTTTTATAGAAAAGGATCTATTGTTAAAGCTTCAATCCCTAAAACATGTAATTTCTAACCCACACGTTCTGAATCAGAGCAATATAACCACTTCTCTGTTAACAAGAAAGAGATATTGTCGTCTACAACCTTACGATGATGATTCTTTACGACCATTATCCCTTTAAGAACCCGAGCGGTTGTATCCGCACCTTCATGGGCTTCAACTAAGTCTGTCGAACTTGTCTGTTCGCCCTCCTAAGTGACCAATTTTTGGTTTAAACAGCTCGCGGAAGATGTTCACCTAAACCGAGTTGAACCCACAGTTAAGTCTAAAATTGTCCTCTTCCAACGGGAGAAGGGATACACCTGTTAGTTGTATAATGACGCTTCTCTCCACAGTTTTGGATTCCTCGATTTTTAATATTTTCCACGCGCTAGAGAGAATATTAAGATTCTGGGAGTTAAGGACCTGCAGCAAGACTTGTGGTGAGAAAATCAGTTCTAGCATTTATATTCCAGGCTTCGGATATTTGGAACCTTCGATCGTGGTAAAACCTAAAGTCGTGCATTACAACATACTTCTGCAGCTTTGGATATACTATTCTTGAGGAAGGCATTCTCTTGACTTGACTGACTTGTTCGTGTAGTTACTAATTTCGTTCCCCCTATTCCGGCCTGGAGTTTCGTATTGGGTGACCAGACCTATTGGATTTTTGGACATGTGCTTCACCAACGACTTCCTCTTTTAGAGTAAAGATTTTCAATTTTAACCGACTGAAGTTGATTAAAATTAATTTCCTGCATTATTAGGATCGAGAAATGTAAATTTTAATTGGCAATCGTCGCTGGTTGGGACAAGCTATGGATCGTTGGTAAAAAATTCTCTTCTCCAACGCATTCTTTCCTTGTCCTGGTGTGTTAGGCTGGAAACCTCCAAACTCTTGAACTCCTCAAAAAGAAGCCTTGCCTTACCGCACTATTTCTTCTTCCTGAGTCAAGGAATTTCCCTCCCTGTTGGTTTCTTGCGATCGTTTGTGGCACTCTCCCTAGATGGACACATGAGGAGTAGCCTTTCCTTCTGTACGCTGGCCTCGGTACTTAAATCATCGTTATCCAGCAGGCCCTCTTCCTTCTTCCCAGCATGAAAAAATTTTTTATATTTGTTTTTTTCCATTTGGTATTCCACGAATAAGCCTGTAAAAAATAGATTCATCTTGGCATTGTTGGCTTACTACTTATACTGTGGCCATTGCTCGGTCGACCACAACAGGTCGTTACGACTTATTTTGCTCTCATCCTTTCATCCTAAGCGCGGTTTTAAACAAAAATGGTTTCACCACCTCGAAATTAGGCTGGTTACTCTTAGCTTCACTGTCTCACCCTAGATCCGTTCGATATGGAAGACTTTGCCAGGATCCCATCGACGCAGATCTGGAGATCATCAATTGCTGGTGAGGGATGTAAAAAATAGATGGTGGTATAAAAAATATAGCTGTCCATTGTAAACTCAATATAGGGCAAAAGTTTGCATTTGAATTCTGTTATCATTAAAAATGGAGATTTATTCAGTTATATAAACGAAAATATTTTTAGGTCGTAAAACGTTCACTACATATTCCTTACAGTGAGGCGTGGTTTCACCAAGACGGGACCACATACCACACAACTAGTGAAGTAATCCATTTATTATTTATTATTTCGGATTATTTTCTTTGAAGCTACGTAAAAAATAAAATGTACATCAACAATCCGCGAGGCGTTCGTTAACTTAGGTAGAAGATTCGGTTGTTATTTGTGAGATTGAACCCCAATTACACGTATATCCCATCTGAAATTAAAATAAAAGAGTGGCTGGGTGCTACAAAAGTCGTGGTGGCCATTTGCCTTTCATGTATGTACATACATATTATTATTATAATACACCGAAATTTACATTAAAATAGGGTAACCGGGAATTTTTTTTAAATTAAAATGTTCCTTGTCAGACTTTAATCACTGAGGGCAAGTCTCCCATATACGTTCAAATTGCTTATGAAGTTCTCATGTAAGAGAAACGTGTACCGAAAATGGTACATGTATCAGCGAACGTGTTAGAAAAAATATCCTAGAGCCCTTCTTGGAAAGCCTTGGCACCACTTGTCAGTAAATGCAATTAAAATAAAACCATTTCTCACTGGGCAAATAAAACCAAGATCAACAGATAAAAACACCGCAATCTCTGAGGCTGGGATATTAGTAACTTAAAACCTGCTAGAGTACACACTGAAATACAGCGTGTCGGTTTTGAATCCAATTTAATCGATGACCTCCACCCCTTTGATTGCTGAACGGGATTCTACAGCACAGGGGATGGAACAAATATATGAATTTTCATGAGCACACCTTCATCAAATCCCAATCACTGGCAGAAGTGAATCAATCCCTACCCATAGATTGCAGTTGTGTAATTTTGCTATGCCAATTGTGGCGGATTGAAGGGCAAAATGAGTACGATGCAAGTACGAAGCGAGTAAACACTTAGAAGGGATATAACCGATTCCCTAAATTTAATAACATTGCCAAGGCCTACAGGTGCATATGCTCTAATTGTATTACAGTTAGTGATGAGGTTTTAGGCAAATCAAGTGGTTACCGAACATCTCTCTACTCAATTATTTATCAGGATGTGGTTGTAACTGCAGCTGAATTAATCAGGCACAGTTCTGCACGGCGATGGTTGCCATTAGCTAGTGATGATGCTGGAGTTAAATTTCTCACTTTGGGTGTAATCTAAAAGCACCGACAATTTCGAGAATTCGATTTTTCTGCACTTTATATGCACCAATCAATCGCTTCAATGAATGGGGATATAAATGAGCATAAAATCAATGTGCAAGTACCTCTGGAACCTGAAACTACGTGGAAAATCGGTTTAAATTGAGATGTATTATATGCTTGGGTGCTTAAAGTGAAATCCATTTGGCAAAGCAAGTGCTGTGTTGAAAAGTAGTAGTAAAGCATTCCAATTCCAAGTTCTATAAACCTTAGGAAAGCATTATAATTTCCAAAATATCCTTGCGTAAGAAATTCTACATTGGTTGCGTTGCTGGAAAATTCAAATCCATTTCTACAGATACTGGGGCCAAGCTTAAAAGACTTTCCTTGTAATTCGTTCGACATTTTGACCGCCTAGCTCTGCATATTCATTAATTGGCACTCTGAAAGCATCATAATAGTCAATAATAGTTTTCATGAATATTATTTCTTTTAATATTATAGCAGTATTTTCATACAAATGCTGACGAATCATGACGTCTTCAGTTAGTCTGACACAATACAATTTTAGCATCATTGTGCATTTTGATGATGTCCTCTGCCTTATAGTTCTGAATCCTTCTTTAGACTATGTCTTACAAAAATGAAAAACGTTATCGTTAGTTACGAATTATAATATATGACAAATTCAAGCGTAGTCTAATATCATAAAGTAGGATTGCAAATCAATGAGTAAAAGACAAAGAAACTGCTGACATTAATATAACAAAAATTCCACCGTAAGCGACTGGAACCTTGTACGTAAGGACCCCTACAAATATTTCAATATACGCATCTGTATTGCACAGGATAAAGGGACTTTCGTTTCGGTGAGGCTCCTATGACAGTCAATCATCCTTTCGAACAGACAGAAATACAATATGCAGGATGTCCGGTAATTAATTGATATGCTGTATACTGATCGATCGAATTGTGGCTTTTCCAGTCGGTTGTGTGGTTGAAAAATTATACAAGGTCA
Source organism: Dasypogon diadema (assembly GCA_006980735.1). NCBI lineage: Eukaryota > Metazoa > Arthropoda > Insecta > Diptera > Asilidae > Dasypogon > Dasypogon diadema. The sequence goes on along the minus strand of QYTT01088016.1, from coordinate 26,991 downwards.
TTGAGCGGGGCTTTGGAAAAAGCAGTCGTTAAGCGGGGCATAGAAACACCAATGTTATTATGGGTAACGAATGTGCCTTAGGGCAAACAACTATAGGATTCTCATATGGAGTCACAGATCTTGAGCTTACGTTTAATGGAAGAGTTAGACAGAACCCTCACTTAAAAACGGTGCTAAATAAAGCTACAGTGACCTTATGAACGTATAAACAGATTTTTGGTACAACTTGGGGTTTATACCAAAGATGATATAAAGATTATACTTAGCTATAATAAGCTATTGCTATTGTCACTTACATTGCACTGGTATGGTGGCCAAAAATAGAACAAACACTACACAAACAATTTTGCGAAAATTCCAAAGATTTACTTGTCTCGGAATTACGGACAGCCTTCGAGGCACTAATGGACCTCCCACCATTACATCTTCCTTTTAAGCACCTTTTAAGCATTTAGTCGGGATGGCAACCTCTTGCAACTTATTAAGCGACGCTTGCTTATTAACACATATATATTATATAATAAATGTAATAGTGAAATTATCTCGTTTCAATTACTCCCTTACGGCAGAAGTTATTGATTCATCTTTTGGTACTTTGAGCCAAGGTGCACCATGTTTTCGTCCATTTTTCCGAGGAAATGCCTGATTCTGGTCATAAGTTACTGAATGTTGCCTGCTTTCTAACCTTTAGCGTATAATAGTCTTTTTAAATATGCCCAAAAGTCTTCAATCACCCGATTCTCTGGTATGTTGGCGAGCTTGTCTTCTTTGCGATCAAATTCGATGCCATTTTACTTCAAGACCTCCTAAACTTTTTCAGCATAATGGGACGATGATAGATCTGACCAAAATACCTTGGACTCCGGCGCATAATTCTTATTGATGAAAGGAACAAAACTCTTCTTCACTCATCCATGTACACTTTGGCATTAATTGCAAAGCCAGAATTTCTTATCAATAGTCTGATCAATCCCTTTGGACTGATTGCCATCCAGACCAGTACTTTGGATTCAAATTTCCTCTTTTTTTAAACTTCCTTTAAGATGGCGTTCCTGAGTGATTACTGGAGTAATATGATTTCCGCTTATGGTGGAGTTAGTCAGAGTGAAATATGACTCGTCATCGAGGATGAAATCTCGCCCTAAGAATTTTCTTACCAAACGTCTACATTTGGTCTTTGCCAGTAAAATTTGTTGTTTAGTCCTATCTGGAATTGTTTTCTTTTACCATAGTTGAATGTTTGTTTTGTTTTAAACCCAACTTTTGCTGGCTTTGTATTTTCCTGCTGCAAGTCGTATGGAAATAGAATCACTATTCTGAAAATCGTTTTGGAGTTGTCTTATGTTTGCCGGGGTAAAAATTCTAGCAACACGACCAGAACCACTTTTTCCTGAAGGCTGCATACCATTCTCTTTCCTTCTTAGAATGTCATAAATTGTTGATTTTGGTACTTCTTCATAAACAAAGTGGTGAAAAACAAACGATTTTCCCTTGTCGATATTTTTTTCGTAGAATTTATACACGCTAGTGTAGAACCTCCTTTCTCGACTCGATGGCATTTTACGAATTAACTAACGCTTACTTAGGACCATCAAGTATAGATCTAGAAAGTAAACGCACTAATGAGTTATAAAGTGAAAACCAATTATAACTAATGGTCCACGTGTTTCTGAGAAATTATTTGTTATGTTTGCTCGGATTTTTACTGGACATACGTTACATTCACCTCATACACTTGATATCATTTTCGAAAGCCTTTCAATTATCTCTGGGATAAAATGCAATATAAAATCTGTTGCACTTCATCTTATTTTTGAATATAATTTTTAGATTGGGAGATGAATGTGAACGTTAATATATAAAAAGGTTTAACAATCAAGTCTTTACGTTTTATGACAATCCTGAAAGCATTACAAATGCTACAATAATAAAACTCAAATCATTGATATGCTTCATTTTATTCACCTTGTCTCAAAAACTACCAATTACTCTTTCATTTTATTCAAGATAAATACTATAAAAATTTAATCAAAACAGCAACAATGTAAATGAAATTTGGTGTAAAGTATCTCCTCGAACTACTTCAATTTATTGAACAGTTGCTGCAGGACAAAAAGCAACTAATTGACCAAACTGCAAGGACTCAAATGCGGTAGTGAATATTTATCTGGACTTTTTTTTCAAAAGTCCTAAGTTTGGGTAGTTGAAAATTTCCCGGAATTAGTTTCGCTCTTCCAGTTTTAATTATTGCTTTGAATATTGGGATGCTCATCAAATGCCAATTATCCCAGAATTTTTCACTTTCTCTTTGTTACCTTTGCTCTAAAACAAATTCTCCCGCCAATTTTCGGACCTGCTAATATTGCTATGTCATCCCACGCTTTGTCGCTGAATAATTGCTTTTTAATTACTCGCCTCAGAACAGTACGGAAATTGCATTTTGCGGTTTTTCCAATGCACAGAGCTCCAAGTAAATTTGTGCGGGGGTTTGTGCAAACTCCTGTGACGTGGACAAGTCAGCCAGGAAATCAGTGTCGTCGAAAATAATCAACATCATCATCATTGCTATGAACCAATAATGAAAACCGGTGGCTGACGGGGACCCGGATCCGTGAATACGGCGACAATCGGGAGACACAGACATGAACTTAATGAGCGTAAGGCTGCTTTTGTAGGAAGTCTGTAGCAAGTCTGCAGCTTATGACTCCTGATTACTGGCTTCTGTCTTACATTTGTCCTACAATGACAAGGAAGAATTGTCAAACAGATTACCTCAATTTGTACACTTCCAGGCAGAACGGTTATCATTTTAATAAAATCTGTATACAACGAACAGCGAATACAAGAGTCTCAGTGCTGAACGTTTTAATTCGAGTTGAGGAGTGTGCATACGAAATGAAATTCTTAATCCCTTATTTGGGTATTATTTCATAGAATACCTAAATGCCTGCAAACGATCTCAACAACGTTTCTTGGCTTGCGTGATAGGCAGCTATCGATTTATTGCAATAATTAATTTTTAGCGAGGTTAAATAAACGGAACGAGCAGAAGTCACAAAACGGGCACAAAAATTTTCTATTGATTGCCTGTTATTTTTAGGAAAATTTACCCAATCTAAATTTGATATAAGACTTACAACGACAATAAAGCATCCCGTAAATCCACACCTGTAGTACGAAGATGCTTTGATTTCACGTAGCATTTTCCGGAAATTCATTCGTACTATCTGTGAAAAGTTCTAATTAGAACTATAAAATTTTAAATACAAATGCCAGTACCTGTACTTGAAAAGTTTTAATTGTCAGTACCAGAAGTGTTCTGTATAATGGAGGTATCAAGTCACCAACACCGTACTTAACCAGTAGATGCCGATTTTTTAATTCCATGTGCATTGGAGTACGTGAGAACTGGACAATAACTGTTAATTATTTTCATTTGAGTTTAAGTATATTTATCATTCACCTTATACAATATTTTCCACAGTGTAAGGCTTAAAAGTTATCATAACTTAACTTCCTATCCTCTAACCCAACAAAATGTTACTTAATCTTGGGAAACCCACCGACTGATTTTGCATATACATTCCATCGCTAGGAATTAATTCACCTTGATCAATTCACCTGACCATAGTGCAATGTGAATTTACCTCCTCGCACCTGACTCTCTCTCATGTGGTCCAACTCAGGAAACAGAGCGAACATGTCTGTCTGATAAACGAAAATATATCTCTCTAGGCCAATATAGAAAAATAGATTTTTGTCTTCAGAAAAAATTCCTGCCCAGCCGACAATCATGGATCCGTCCGTGAATATAAAAATATCCCCTGGTCCCTTCTGTGGAAGTGATCCTTCACTTATAAGAATCTTGTGAAGCCTTTCGGCTATCCTGACCCTCTTGATTCTGTCCTTGGGCATTGTGAATTTCCTCATCCCTTTTATGTGATCCAGAGTTTTGCTGTGTCAATATACTCAGCCCTTAAAAGTTCCATGTACCGTCTCGCGCCGCCTCCACTACCATCTTTTTCACAAACGGGTGCTAAGAATGCCTCTAAACCGGATTTTTCGAAAAGAGAGAGCAGGGAAGGGGAGGATACTGTCATCACTTGTTCCTCAAAAACCTTTTCTATTTCACGAGATCCCAGTAGGAAATCGGGTAATTGATGAACACGGCGAGGGATAACAGAAGTCGCTATCATCAATGACATTAGACATAGTAATGCAAAGAGTAAGATAACAGAGATTATTGATCAGAAGGAAATGCATAGAGTCGAAAAGTTCGACTTGGTCATTGACTTTGACTGCATGTTAACTGGACTGTTCTTCTACATACCGACTTGGTCGCGGGCGGCGACTTGGTCATCAGTTTCAGCTTTGAGAAATTTCAAAGTCGCAGTCGACAGCGCAGGTAGACAAACATAATAATCAAAAACAATGCTACCAATTCCTGAACCTGAAATTCAAAACAATTAGGAGAGTTCGTGAGATAATAATGGAAGAAAAATTAATAGAAAAGGTTAGGGAACATGTTTGCCTATATATATATTAAATTATATAATTTACAGCACAGGGTCTACCGGAATTAGATTTTTAAGGAAATACAATTATCTGAAATGACGTTTAAATCTTTCAGCTGCTGTGAAAAACAACGCTTTTCTATGTAGAAACATGAGCGTTGAATAGAGCTGCAACACCCATGACCACTCCAACGACCAAGTCGAACATTTAGATGTAGAATGGCCTTAAGGCTCAATTACAGTTAACACAGTGCCTGCGGCGTATGCATCGCATCCATGTTGTCGTTCTTAGTTCCAATTAAAAAATGAAAACAACAATATGGATGCGATGCATACACCGCAAGTGTTGCGTTCACTGCAATTGAACCTTTAGCGTCAAATGTCAAAGCTCAAAGGGATTTGTGCTGGTTTTTTCCTAAGGAAATTCAGTCAGGTACACAAAATTTATGTTTAAAAATTCTTGGTTTCACTTTTTCTTGTGCAGGAGACCTTTGGTAACACTAAAGATTCTGAAGAGGGGCGGAGCAAAAGTCGAAGTTCTTCAAAGCAAAAATACACAGCATGGTAAGAAAATCCAAAATTTTCACATTGACTTAGAAGAAGTACAAAAGGAGCACATTTTTACCATTATTCTATTTATAAAGACAATACATGCTTCTTGCATGGGGTAAAATCTTCCAATGTAAGGTAATTTTTTCGGCACTGGTAGAACGTTGCATTGGCTGTCTGTCCAGCTGGAACGAATTTCTGGTGGATCACGACCTGAATATCAAAGAAAGAAAAGTCAATATTGTTTTGATGTGTGACCGTAACGCTCGCGCTTTCGTCGGCCGTGATTCTCCTTCCCCAACCAACTGCGAGCTCATTATTTTGGGCTCAAGGATTTGGTGTTTGTTCGTTCACTAATTTTTACAACCGCACATACTAACATACACAACTTCCAACCAGGTTGCCACTTTGGCTCTATAGAGCCATTTGTGGCCCTGTATCAAAAAAACTTTTAAAATTGGCTCTTTGGGTCTTTTTCAACTTAAATGGCTCTTTTTCTTGGAAAATTTGGCTCCAAAATATTTTGTTGAGTGGCAACCCTGCTTCCAACAACTGTAGCGATAACCTCCGGTGGGTCCACCGCGATAGTTGGCGTCGCGACGTTGTTGTCACTTGACGAGCGAAAAAAATTCTTGTTATTTAATTGCCACACCTCATAATAGAAAAATTCCTTCGTGTTAATACACAAAACTCTACTGAACAGAAAAGATAAAATATTATAAATTTTGGGTTGTACTACAATACAAAAACTTAATATCAAAGTGGCTGACTCTAGATATGTCTTTTTACTCTAATTTACATGGGTGATATGCATTACACATTTAAACTAACACAAAAAAACTGCAAATAAACCGTTTTCTAGATCTTAATTGTGTGGATGTTCATCCCACCAAAAACATACTCCATTCGGCCTCAATCCAGAATTTGGCTTCTATGACCTCTCCCTCTACGTCCATCCATCGGCTCCATCCCATCAGCAAGCTCTGCAAGGACACTAAAACACTGAATTAATTAAAAAACTTATTTTCCAACGCTGTCCTTCTCAGGAGGACGCACTTCCTGGAAATATTCGCTATGCACGCGAATATCCACCATCTTGAGTTCAAGTAGTACAGCAGCAACACGCCTTCACTCCACCCTGGCCTAACACGAAGATGAACTCAACTCTGCTAAATACACCAAAAAATCCAAGAAATTTAAAATTCTTTTTCATCTACCACATCTGGCCAATTGTCATCCCTTATAAGTTCAAACTGTAACATATCTGGGCGTTGTGCAAATTTAAAACATTTTACATTATCTTGTGTTTCTCGATTTGGTTCTTGACACACCTGTGAAAAGGTACAAATTTTCAAAATGGCTATGAATCCTCCTCAATTGCTTTTTAAAATGGAGCTTTTAGGTACTCTTTTCCAAATACCTTTTATTGAATTTGCCATTCTCTCAAGTACAAAATTTGCTAAAATTTAAAAGTCAAGTTTAACCCAACGCTTCCCTTCCTCAATTGAATTCAGAATTACGTAGTGAATTTCCAGAAAATATAGAAATATAGAATTATAAGTGAAGGAACATGTAGCATGTGTCTATGTAAGTACTTTCTTTAGACTGCTGAGACAAGTGAAACTTACTTAAGGCATGGAAGCTGTAAATACCTTAAACAGCACTTGTTCTGTGCTTAAATTTCAAACTTCAACTACCTGGAGAAGTTTATCATCCTAAGTACCTTATGGTATCAGCAGTTACATGCCTATTTTCGCCTACTTTCACATAATGTTCTGTCGGCATTAAATTTCGAAATTAAAAAATACGAAATATTACAAGAAGTATGTATTTTGCACTTGGAAAAATGGTTCTGTACTGTGCCACTTTCACCGCAAGTATAGCACCGATTCGTGCTGGAATATAACCATCGTTGCTTGGAACCTTCGCTTTAACATTGGGAAAAGTTAAAACATATAAAAAAAGAAATTACTAACAGCCACAAAATTCACCAGCATGCTCATATTAATTTGAATAAAAATGTAATAAGTTTTTTATGGTAAACGATAGAGTGTCCACTGGGATTACATTACTTTGCTGGTGGTCATCGTGCAAGTCAGTAAGTGAACTTGTGCCCTTTGATCCCTTGTACAATTCTGCTTCCAAGACGTTCCCCTTCTGTTGGAATTTTATGACATTTTTATGAGCTTTCCTAATCCCGGTCTTATTTATATCCTCAGCCTGTGGTAATATGAGATCCTCGCCATTGTATGCTGCCCTACTCTGCCAGAAATGTTTGTTTTCTTGAAAGCCCTCTAAGTTGGCATTCCCTCAGCTCCCTCGCGCACCAAGTACATTATACAACACATAACATCCCTCTAAACTAGAGCTTCTGTTTACTTCTGTGGCTTTAGAGCCCATCCGTCATTTTTGTGTGTTTCTACGCTTTTACAATTCTCGAGTACACTCCACATCACTAAAAGGACGTAAGTGTAATTCGAGTGTCTTAAAGAGTTGACAGAGGTTTCAAGCCCCTTCCTTTTAAACTTATCTCATCCCTGACATTCGCACAATTGTTAAAGGGGCCCAAAAGGATATCACATAGAACAAATCCAAATTTTGTTTAACTTTTTTAAGAAGGATCAATTCTGCTGCTACCCACGAATTTAAGAGATGGATCGTTCGTTTAAGTAAAGTGTTATCACCCTCGGAATCTCCAAAATTGGAAAAAGCATAAATTTTGCTTTTCGGTTATAAATAAATTCACATACTCAAATCCTCAGCATAAAGCTGGAAGTGTGCAGCTTAACTCGAACATTAAAGGGTTAAGGCAATAAATTCTGGAGCGAATTGCCCATCCCATCCCGACCATAAGTTGGATATAAAAGCTTTTGGAGGAACGAGCAATCCAGATCCGGAGTGAGAACGCGTGTGCATTTCATTTTCAACTTTTTGTGATTTTAAGCATGATTTAGTGCCCGAGTATGCGAGCTGTTTACGAAAACCCCTTTCATGATAAAGGAGCTCTGAACGAAATTCATATCCTCCCCAAAAGCAACGGAATTAAGACATCGTTGCTGTCTGTGCAGGCGATACTTTTTAATTCGAATCGCAACCGGTTAACCTAGATGTTTATTTCTGCCCCGCAGAAAAAGCAATTATACGTGCACAAAAGTAAATCAAAGAACAAAGTATCAACATATCCGCCCTTCCATGCCTTTCATGCATGCCTTTCCCTTCCCCTACTGGAAAAATCATGCACCCATCATACACCCACTATTCCGATCCAAGCACTACACTGCACTGCTTATTATTAATTAACAGGATACTCCCCTACCTATTAGATCTGCATTCCATTTAGAAGGCATTTCACACCTTTAAAAACACCCGGCACGATATCTCATCCGAATCATCGATTTCACCAACAATTACCCACGGTGAATGCAAATTGCTGATACCCTCTTGCACTTTGGCTTGAATCAAACTTCACTGGAATTTAATTCACCCCAGTTTCTCTTGTTTCGGAGCTGATTCCTGTTACCGGGATTCTATCAAGCTGTTTTTTCTACCTGTTTCCATGATTTTCAATTCCGTCTTCGACGATGAGTGCAAATCCAATCAAGAGGTGCGCACACAATCAGACCTCCTTTATGTTGCTCCAGAGGAATGGAAAGCTGCACCACTTCCTCCCTTTTTTGCACCCTTAAATAGGTCCCGTTTCTATATGTGGGTGGTTGTGGATAAAAATTTACAGGGGAAGCGAAATATTTTAAGTAGAATTCAGTAAACAAAATTTAGTGCAGGACACAACTATTTACCGGGCAGAATTCAGTACCAACTTCAATTTTTACTGGGCGCTAGTGTGAGTGATTGAACCATAGGGTGCTATTGATACCGACACAAAGCTAGACGGGGCCCGAAGGGAACATCAAGTGACTGCTTGTGCCAGGCCAGCTAGTGAAATGAATGGAGCTTTAGATGCATGCCACAATCCTACCCCATAGGTGTTTATTCAGTCGCAAAATTGAAAATAAATACACAGAAAAGTTGTATCCGCAATATCGATGGTGGGTCCGGCACCCAATAACAATCGGGAAATCTATTTGTTTGTAGAAAATCCGATTGTTCTGAATGTTCTCATACACATCTATGCTAATTTGCAAAATATGTACAAGAATTTAATTAAAACTGTCCGGTCAATTGATTACTGGTACCTGGCCGTTTGAAATGCAGACACCTCCGAACGAAACTACATTTGCAAATAGATGAATACCTCATGTCAACGATTTTAGTTTAATTTCTGGATAGATAAATATGGATAAAAACCCAGCAGGAAAAAAGAGCGCTTCAGGTACTATAAAAAGCACCTATAGAGAATCACGAAGTGCTTCTCATTCCTTAGGGCTCTCATTGACTTGCATTGCATGTCCGCAGAAGCAAGCACTCCTTTTTTTGTCCATATGATGCGCTTCAAAAGCAATCGTTAAGAATGGATTTAGAAGCACTCCGAAAATATTTACGCATTTAAGGGTTTTGGATGCAGTAGTGGACAGAAAAATATTCCGACCACTGCAGCGCCAAAAAACTTTAATAAATACTTCATTTTTAATATTAATTTCACAATAACTTAAATTTTATAAAGTCCACGCAGCGTTAAGCACTGCAAATTATTTCAAAATAGAACAAATCTGAACATGATTATGGCTCATGAAATCTACTAAAGCTCTTATACGTCCTTCCAAAGAAGCACGTCGGCTAGTTCATGGAAGCGCTTCAAAGTTACGCCTTTGGAAGCACTTCTAATTTTTCCTACTGGGAAGTTACCCGCGATCTTCGAAGTATCCATTCAGTCGTTAGATGTATGAGAGTTTGCCATGGCTCCGTTTAAGAAATCCTCAGGATTCTATAGTGTCATATATAAATGTATACAGTGTGTCCCTTACATTAAGTATCCCAACAAATATCAGTCGATTTTATGAAACCAGCGGGGAAAAGAGCGCTTAAAATGCCCTATTTAAGCGCTTCTTTGGAAGCAGGAAGCGCTTCACTATCCTACTCCACTTTATTGCTTTTTTACATAAGCATGTCCGCAGAAAGAAGCGCTTTAAATATGTTACCTCACAAGCGATTGCGAACGATATCGCTCCTTGTGTCTTCGGAGCTCCTCATGGGAGCGCTTGCCTTTTCGCCGCTGGGAAAGGCAAAGGAAGCGCTTCCTCTAAGCTTGCATTTTTTCCAGCTGAGAAGTGTCCTGATCAAGGTCGTGTGTGAGAAAACCCCCTCCTTAAATCACTCCTTCACATTTATGTTTTAAGTTGAACATATTTTGGCTTTGAGGAGAGGTGTACATGACTACAGCATCACAAGTCCTGTCAAGGGCATCGCAGGTAACGATAGGTGGAACGAATACCGCTAAGAGCTAGACGGATTTCAATCTCAAAATTGTGAAAAGTAAAGCCAAAAATTCAGAATTTTGTCCTTCACCCTCAAGAATTTACGTAATAATGATATGAATTTTCGTTCGGAAAAAGATGCGCTCTCTAGACACCTTGGGATCACATAGTACCCAATAAGTCTAGACAGCAAGATGGCCCTTGAAATCACGAAACGATATGGTCATCCTCAATTTGGAAGCGATTAATAGCGGAAATCGTGAGGCGATTTCGATTCTGTACTCTTCTGGATCTTTCTCAATTTTTATACCCTAGATGTAGGGTATTATAGCTTTGAGCCATATAGCCGTTAATGGGAGAAGAAAAGAAATGGTTTAATAGATATTCCTGTCCATATGTCTGCCGCAAGTTATCTTCAAATTTATAAAAATTGAAAGATCAAGTTCGTAAATGGGCCAATTTGGACAACACCATCATAGGGTTGCCATATGAAACATCCAGCTAACTCAAATAAAAAATCGTTATCGAAGTGGATCACTTTGGACCACTCCTTCATAGAACTGCTAATGAAACCTCTAGCTACATCAAGTAAAAATCACTTTTTTTCCTCTAAAACGAAAATGTTTCGAGATAGATGGGTAAAATTCGATACCCTAGTAAAATTTAAACATCCTGCTTGAAAATGAGCCAAATCCGACAACTCCATCAAAAAATCCTCCTTTCCACTGCTAACACAAAATAATACATCAGAAGTAATCTCTGTGTTGCAAAAAATTGTTTCACATAAAAGTATTTACAATACATATATATCTTTTTTCACAAATATCTATATAATATACAAAGTACACAAAATATAAAGTGACGGTGGAACATCTCAAAAGGTAAAGGTTTCAGGGAAACATTCTTTGGACGAAAGTTAGAACACAGAAAAAGGAAAATCTGGCAGTGACCTTGAGCTCGATCCAGGTTTAATTTTACCTTTAGGTCACTTGGACACCAAGAAAGCTTTTAAGAATTTTGCCTTTGATCAGCTTGCTTTTAATTACAAGCATGAATTTGCTTTGTTGAATGTCTGGGGCTAGACGGTCTACGTTTCAGCCATACTGATAAGATTTCCTTACCGTCGAAATCGAAGCACTCCAAAATCAGAATATTCCTCAGAAACCAACCCACATCATATTCGTTTATAATTATCTATTTTTTAAAGCTTTTTCGGGCACGCCGGTGGTCGACGGGCTGAGGCGCACGACCGCAGAGTTTTTTCAATGTTGGCGTGGGTTCGAATCCCACACAGACCCCGGCGATTTTTCTGAGAACCATTAGTTAAGGCAATTCTACTGACAAGAACTTGTACCTGTGATGTGCCACTGGAATGTTGCACAGTAAAAATTCATGCCTAAAATTGTGGTTCACTAGCAACATTTGTCAGATTAAAATTTCCCAGTCTCCCTTTCCCTAATTTCCTTCCAACGAAGCTGTGCTCTGTGCATCATAGGTCTGTTCCCTGAGCTTAGACAATACCTTAAAAAACGGCCTGTAGATGTGAAGGTCACGGTATGCCGGAATTCAACACTATTCACTATACAGGGTGTCCCAAAAAGTAGTGATAATCGGAAGCCTGGAGGTATAGCGTCCCTCGGGGAACCCAAATCACCTCCATGTATGTTCTACGATTTTTCTAAGTTTTCGTTTTATTACAAATTTTCGAAATTTTTCGCTAATTATGTATTGTAAGGGATTTTTGGTCATAGCGGTCGAAGTTAAGTGAGATAGGCACTTGATTTTTTTACCCGAAATAGCTTAACAATGCACCTGTTGTATTTAAAAGCATTTATTTCAATACACTTCACCATTATCTCAAATAATAATGTTGAACTTTCTCTTTTACCAAAACAAAAACTAACTTGAATGTTCTATGGCAATTTTAAGAAAAGAGTTACATATTTTTTTTAGAAACCAGTTCAAAAACTTCCTTAGTTCATCAACTTTACATGGTGCAAATTTTATCAAGTTATCTCAACGGCATCATACTTAAATTTCGATTCAGATTGTACTAAGTCCAAAATTTAACAACTTTAATTGGGAAGTAAAAATAAGTAAAAGTGAAAATGAAATAAAAATAATTATTTTATTGTGAAAAATTACAAAATGTTTTCAAAATGTCTACCTTCCTTTTCGACACATAACCGACAACGGCGGTTTCGTTTTGGATGATTCCGCAGATCAAAATCCACACCAGTGACTTTCTTTGGATGCATTTGGTGTCAGTGTATCTCGTGTGGATTGGTATCGCCCCAAATCCGACAATTTTGATTATTCACATATCCATTCATCCAAAAATGGGCCTTGCCGCTAAAGATAATTTTTTGGCGAAATTTGAGTCAACTCTCAACTACTCCAAAGCCCAATCAACGAACACACGGCGTTGTCTATGGTCGTTTGCCTCAATTTCCTGGGTCAGTTGGATTTTATACGGGTGCATATCCAAGTCCCGACGCAAAATTCGCCAAGTTGAAATTGGAGAAAGGCCAAGTTCTTGTGAACTTGAACAAAATGGCCGCTGTAACCTCACAAATTTCGAGCATCCATATTGAAAGACCCTTTAGATGCCTTGCTTAGCGGAGTCTTAAAAATGTAAATTCAGTCGAGAGGATACGGAGACGGGCAACGAGGAGAAAAAGGGTAGTAGGGAAGAGGATATTACTTCCAATCTCTCCTATAAAAGCAACAATAAATTACAGACACAAGATTCTACCTTGACTGTTAATCCTTGTCGATTTATCCAATCCAGAACTCTATAATCAAGGTCAAAATATTGAACTCTTTTTGTAATAGAAATCTTCTTAGGAGCGAAATCAATATTTCTCAATGATTTCTATCTTCTTGAGATCGTTATATCCATCAAGGGATGTTTTTAGTCGAAGAGAGATATAGCCAAGGAATGGACAAATATTTTGCTCGTAGGAAAATGATCACTTAAAGATGGAATGTCGAAAAATTTATCGTTCTGAAGCCCTGGTATTTCCAAATCATAAGTTTTACTGTGGAACATCGCAGCATCTCCACAAATACAATTCTGGATTGCTCAATCACTGATCTCCAAATAAACTACTGTGTCCCTTGTTGAATTTGATCCAGCCACCCTGCAAACCAAAGAATTTAAAATCAATTTAGCTATCTTTGTGTATAAAGTATTAAAATTTCTTGTAAATAGGTACCTTAAAGATTAATTAGTTTAGGAACTTTTTATAATTTCTATAGCCTTCATGATTCCTTCGTTTAGTGAATTGATTTCTGTGTAGACCGACCATTTAGAAACTGGCCATTTCACTTTTATTGGCATTCCTAGTTGCTCTCATGGAAACCTAACCTCGCAAAAGTCCGTACAGTACTGTAACAGTACATACATACGTAACCTTACACCAAAATCAAACAAATTTTATTGAGTACTTTTTATGGTATATTTTCATTTATCTTTATCGATATCTATATTTTTCCTTACCTAAAACCTATTTTTTCTACTGCCTATCATTTTCCCCGCAGAATCAAAATATCGTCGACCTTGTATATATAATTCATGAAAAATTATAGCCTTCAAGTTAAAATGATTCAAAGACGTATAAAAAGCAGCCAATTCTTTTGAAGTACCTTGAAAATTAAAAATTTGATTGCTTTTGCGAGCACATTTTACAAATTAAAGTATTCAAAAAGTTTAAATCTGGCACAAACACCTGAAACCTTAAAGGAAACAAAAAAGGAAAATACATTGCCCACTCTGCCCTTCCACCACCACCACCGCTGTATACACCTACCTTCTCCTCCTCCTTTGCAGACAGAATTTCATATAATCGTGACAGAATTCCCAAAACCAATCAAGATAAATTCTCTCCAGTTCATTTCACGTCTTATTTTTCTCCTTATTTTCAGATGCCCACAAAATGTCAACAAGGTTAAGCTAAACGAACAAGAACGTCTCATTTAGGGAAAAAAGCTCAAATCCGATGTCTGCTATTTTCCTCACAATGCTGAAAGGAACTGGAGAATGCACTTTAGTTAACCCCTTGGTGACTAACCAGCTTAGCAGAACTCATTGGCAAGGCGAGGAGGAAGAATTTCCGTCTTCGAAGGACTTTTTTAAGCAGATCTACAGGAGATTTAGCAGGCAAGATAGCCCATTGAGGCCAATAACAGTCGCCAATTTCTTCCACGTGTCCTGGTTCCTAGATTGCTCCAACGCTATAAGGGTCAAATGTTCTCCACTTTATATGCACCACCAGATAAGATGCAGCGATCGATATTTAAGGACATTCAACTGGAGGGCTCCAGAAGTGCAGCAGAAGCAACAAAGTCAATTTTTAGCTCTGATTGTCCAAACGCAATTCTTGTTCTTTATAAACTTCAAGGATTGTGACTGGACATCGTGGCTCGAAATACCGACACAGCGTTCTACTTTCCGCTCTTCTATTCTACTGCTACTGCTACTGCTACTGCTATTACTATAATTTTTACTAATATCCTCTTCAACTGTTCTGCTTTATTTATGTCTTGCCTTCCTTTCCAGTCTTATGAAATGGCCTTTTGCTCTTTTCTTGTTTCTTTACATGCCTCTTTTACTCTATTCGGGATATCACTTCAGAGTCTGGAACAGGGAAGGTTTCTTCAGCTACGGTGTCCATCCCATAAGCCACAACAATAAATGAAGCGTTCATCGTGCTTTGCCTTGAGTGCATTCAGGGAATAGCAACAATCATCGTGTGGAAAAGGATACTATCAGGATTAAGGGATATTCTGAAATGAAATTTCGACAAGAATTATATTATCCGCAGTACACAGATAGCTGCACATAATGTTCCATGTACCTTTTATTATAGGAAGGATCTTTTAGATAATAAAATTCTGTTTTACTGGGCTAAGATTTATTTTTATCACTTGACTGTATTACAGGTCATGTTACGGATGTGAATTGAAAGAAAGTAAAGGTGACAGCGTGGTAACTTTATGAAAATTAGTGAACCGTTATCTCTTATTACCTCACAGACTGAATATTTGCGGTTTATGGAAATTCTGATACCTTTACAACTTGGCTTAACACCATTTTCATATTTTATATATTGAATTGATTTGTGGACCGCAAAGTGTCCTGCATTTTAAATTGCATACAATAAAATTTTTGAATTATCATTACAGGTGTTGTTAGACATTTAGAAGATATGCATAAATAGTAGATTTTTAGGGAAAGGACATAAATAAAACAAAACCATTTTTTTTTCAAAACATCTTAATGACCATTTTTCAATATTTTGTAAAACCTATCAACCCTTTGACGAATGCCCGATTTTTTGCCAGCGATTATTGGTTGGTATCATGTATTCGCAGCATTATTCAGGAGACTTGTTATATTAGAATTTAGCGTGATTATTTGTATCCATTTAGACCTTCTACCGTAATGAGTTAATGAGTAATTAATACCTTAATTGTTATGCCATAAATGTAAACATTAATCTAAGCGAATATTGGAGTGTAGCCAAAGCTTTTGCAGATAGCCTTTCAGACCTTCCCAATGACTCCGCCAGCCCGACTGTAACACGAAACCTCTGAGTACAGATCAACACACTGTCTCCTAACATAATTCTTGCATTGAAATATTACTCCGTTTAATAATATTGGTGGGAGAGTACGCCATTTCTATAAATTGCAAGGTAATTTTACGCAAACCATTCGCGCAGCTGTTGAAGAACTTCATTAAAGCGGCGAATACAAATTCTTCATCAATTCTATTGGTCTACTGAGAAAAATTTACACGTCGTCAGCATAAAGGTGAACAGAAGCATCAAGAATTACATCGGGAAGGCCATTAATGTATAAACGAAACAATAGAGGACCCAGTACCGAACGCTCAGGTACACCTCACCAAATGGACGAATAACTTGAATAGATTCGTGCAAGATATTCACTATTAGCTTTATAGCAGATGAAGAGAAACAAAATCGATGGGAAAGCTTTCTCAACTCAAATGATTTCTAGAATTGAAAACCGAAGTACTTCATCATTGACATCTGATGGCCTTCCTGATCTGGGTTCATATTTCAAAAAAAAAACAATGAACGAAATTTTGTAAACTATCTTTGGCATGTTTGAGCTGTTACTGTGGCCACTGGAAACACTTCACACAAGTTTTTTGCTGCCTCAACCGCATTATTTCCTTTTTGGAACTCATACAATATACACTGTCTTAAGTGGATTTTTTCTTCACTCATGTTAACGGTTCTAAAAGTTTAACGAACCTGAATAATATTCGAAAAAATGTCAATAGATCATCTACCATATGCTCAAACCGGTTTTAGTCCGGTCGGAATTTTTACTAAGGACCGACAACGCATAGAAATGCACGTGTTCAAAAATGACAGAACTTTTCCTTACACCTAATACAATTACAATGTATACATACATATGTGGAAAGTAAAATGAAACTAAATCAACAAGCAAATAAATAAATAAGTAATGAAGTGGTCCGCCGTTAAACATTACATCTTTTTGAGAGACTTCATAAGTAATTATTTAAACGAAGTGCAACTTTGGACTACAACATATTCGTAACATGTGCAGTTGTTGGACGCTGATTTTTGTTGGACTATTTTCATGATCACGCCTACTATCGATTACCTTTGTAAATTGTGTAATGGTTTACTTCACCTGTGATCAGTTGAGTTCAGTTGAAAAAGAGTGAATTCGTTTTATTATTGTCATTTAATTAATGATAAATAAGACTACGGTTACGTTGCGTGCGATTTGAGCAATTGTACGCGATTTTCACAATTTTAGCGAACGATCTGACACGGCTATGTTGTCAGCAGCTAAAGAAATTTTATTGTGCTGATTGTAATGGCTTTAAAGTCAATCTGCTACAGAAGGATGCTTGAACTGAGGAGTTCTTATATTTTTGGGGATCATTGAGCTTGAAAATTATCAACTCCAATACGTTTAATGTTGAATTTCATTTGCACTTTCAGGATAAGTCAGGGTTCAACCCTGAAAATGCAGCAAATGAAACATGAATTTAAAGTTTTGTAGTTGTAGTGGTAGGTATTTTGTGTTCATATTGTCAGTTTTATAGGTATGTAGTAGTGAACTCTACCGAACCCTTGGCTGAACTCGAGGTTCGAAAACTGCTATAAAAGGTTAACTCAGGT
>QYTT01088015.1:0-13369 GCA_006980735.1 Dasypogon diadema | reverse complement strand
TGAAAAGTGAAAGAATTCATGGAGGTACACAAGCTTACTATTCTTTAGGTTAAAAACAAAGGTAAATAGTTGGCGCTTTAGATAAGAATTGACTAAGAAACCAAGCAATCAAAATCCAAAGGGTGAGACAAGCTTAAAATGACTAAGATCGAAAATACAGCGGGCACAGTCGCTGAAACCGATCCCAATTTTCCAACTACAAGCACTGTCAGGTTTTGGAAAAAATAGGATGTCATAAATAAGGTGCGGCAGAATTAGAGATCTAACTACCGTCAGTCTATTCTCAACCGATGCTTGATGAAAGCCGCAATCGACTCAACCAAATAAACGGCAATTTTTTTGCTGTTTGGTTTTTCAGCGCTCTGTTTTTGACAGCTGATTCGTGGTATGTGTCAAAGTCAAAGTTGTTTAGATGACATTGCCATTTCATCATGGAAAGACTTACACCCGAACAACGCTTACAAATTATTGGATTTTATTATCAAAATTCGTGTTTTGTGAAAAATGTGTTTCGCGCACTTCGACCATTCTATGGTCGTCATAATCGTCCTACTGAGCAAGCTATTCAAGTCATAGTGACCAAATTTCGCACCAATTTCACGTTATTGGACATCAAGCCACCCACCCGTGCGTAGAGTGCGTACAGAAGAAAATATTTCTCCTCTAACCGCCAGTGTTGGTGAAGATCGTGATGTGTCCATTCGTCGCAGTTCGCAGCAACTGGGATTGTGTTATTCCACTACGTGGCAGAACTTACGCAAGGATCTTGGTTTGAAAGCGGATAAAATACAGCTCGTTCAAGAACTGAAGCCGGACGATCTGCCATAACGTCGTGTTTTCGGTGAATGGGCCTTGGAAAAGCTGGATGAAGATCCGCGTTTTTACCCAAAAATTGTCTTCAGCGATGAAGCACATTTCTAGTTGAACGGATACGTAAATAAACAAAATTGCCGTATTTGGTCCGATGAGCAGCCACGAGCAATACAAGAGCTGCCAATGCATCCTAAAAAATGCACTGTTTGGTCTGGTTTATGGGCTGGTGGAATCATTTCTCCGTACTTTTTCAAAGATGACGATGGGAACAACGTTACCGTCAATAGTACTCGCTATCGTGCAATGATTTCCAACTTTTTATTGACCACAATACACGAGCTGAATCTGGTTGACATGTGGTTTTAGCAAGACGGTGATATGATATGTGGCAAGATATGCCACACAGCACGCGAAAGAATTCAGCTATTACGAAATGAATTTGGTGAGCAATTCATCTCTCGTTTTGAGCCAGTGAATTGGGCGCCTAGATCGTGCGATGTGACACCGTTGGACTACTTTTTGTGGAGGTACGTCAAATCTCTTATTTATGCCGATAAAACAGCATCGATTCCAGCACTAGAAGACAACATCACACGTGTTATCGGTGAAATACCAGCGGATATGCTCGAAAAAGTCACTCAAAATTGGACTTATCGTATGGACCACCTGAAACGTAGTCGTGGCCAACATTTACATGAAATAATCTTTAAAACGTAAATGGCAAGGATTGTTTTTTAATCTCCAATAAAAATTTTATACCTTTTCCCAAAACGCTTAAAAAACCACCCATTATATACCTTCTTGACCACCGAATAAATACAATCACAGCATGTCATTCTATGGTTTAGTATGATCCCGAGCAGTTACAGCTTGGTCCATGAGTAACGGCAATCATCTAAAATGAAAACACAACATTCAAGTGGTTTGTTTATTTTCTTAGTTTAACATATTTTTAAGTTTTCAGTATCCTATGCAATCCTACTGTGCATTTAGTAATTTATTTACACGATTTGGCATTGATAATAATAATTTTTCTGGAAGTTCCGTTGATAAATTTTTCCATACTGACCTTATCTGTCGCGTAAAAGATTTAAGGGAAGTTTTTTGTTTTTTCGCCATCTTCATCTTCATCTTCATAATACCCCAAACATTCTCACTGGGATTTATATCGGGAGACATTGATGGCCATGGTAGAACTTGGATATTGTTGTTGTCCTTAAATTCCGTGCATGTCCTAGACCGATGCTTGGAATCGTTGCCTTTCTTGAGCATGTGACTTCTAACTTTCTTGTCTTTCTTTTGTATTACTCTTATACATATATTTTTTCATTAGTTATCACTTAGCTTTATGTTATTTCTATATATGCATAAATAAATTTGCTAAAATGAGTCCCGTTGATTAAATTCCAAACAATATAGCATCCTAGTAGTTATTATCCGATTCTGTATAAGCCTTGACATAATGCTAATCATGGTTTTTAAAGATTATTCAACTCTAAAAACTGAAAAAAGAAGAGTTTTTGGCCTATATTAGGTATTCTGTTAGTAAAAGCATTACGTTACCCTACAGTCATAAAAATCTATTGTAGCGGTACGACTGCAACGAAGTAATCCTTTTGGTTGCTTCATATCATAAGCAGAATTTGAGAGAGATACAAAACTCTCCTTACGTAGGGTCATAGAGAGACCTTAACAGAACTTACCGAACAAATTGAAATGGTCTCGTAAAGTGTGCCTTTGGTAGCCATTTGAGCCAATGAGGTTCTATGGGGCTTTAACCTCTACCCTATCCACAGGTCAAGACTATGTTGGCATAGTGAATAAATTAAGGTCCTTATACAGCAACGTTAACTGAGATTCCAAAATAATATTTTTGCACGAACTCACTAACAGCATAGTAATCGCTTCAATTTGGTTACACTAACAATTAACGTAGTTATAAGATTCTACCCTGATTAGATATCCTTCCTTTCACATCCTGATCCTTTGTTCAGGAATCAAATACAAATCTACAGCACTAAGCCAGGTAGAAATTTCGTGGCATTATAAGCAATTAACTTAATTTTCAATTAAGAGTAATTGGAGGACATCCATCCTATCCTAAACCCCAAAGGGATTTATTAATTTTACCACTTCCGCATAGCAGTAACCTTCCATAAGACTGGGACTGCTGCCATTAATCTAAACGCCATATTCATTTGCTGTCCAACTCTTTTGCATGATTTTATACATCACGCAGACCTTGCTCTAGTACCGGAATTGAGCTTTTTAGTGGCCTTTTACCACAATTAGTCAGTGACATAGTCGACCTGAAGTGGAAATTTAATTCCCCGAGATGAAATGACCATTAAAATTCCAAAAATTTCAGCGAGAGGAGCATTCATAACTCCAACACCTGACTTTTCTACTTTCAGCAAATAATTGTCGAAATAAATAGCTCACTTGTTACAACATAGGATGAAACTCTTCCTGCAAAAAAACCAATTACAACTTGGTTTCTAGAAGCACAAGCAAGGTATGCAATTTGTTACTGAAGCACATGTCATATGATAGCATATAGTGTAGGTATCTATCCATAGAGGTACTCCATTATTTACGAGTGGTTAGAAGGCACACCGAACAGTGCCATCATCAGTTGTAATTTAAGGTTCTCTGTGGGGAGAAGATGAGATTCCAATTATTAATGCGGTCAGTGATGTTTGTTCAAACGCAGCTTTAAATGAAATGTACTCGATTGCAATACCTGGAATAGTTAATCCAGATCCAGAGCTATCCAGAAAATAATTTAATTCTACAAGTAGCACTTTAGTGCGTTTCAATTCTCCCTATGATGGGTTGCTAAAGAACACAATTTTACACTGATTTCGGTTATATAATGTGACCCAACTGACGAAATATTAATAGTGGTGAATTAGTTAATAATGCATGCATGATGACTTTTCCAAGTGAGTTAACTAATCCACCCCCGTTTCTGCGATGGCTCTAATTCTCAAAAGTTGAAAATGAGTGCTTTTTAAGTATTTGAAGTGGATGAAAATTACATTAATAGAATAGAAGCGAAAATGTTCCACTGACATGCAGTAGAATCCTACGCGAAGAATGCATGATGAAAATTATTAAAAACGCCAGTGGTTTCATATTCCCAACCATTTTCCAACACAGTGAAATTTATGCTCTTCATTCTCCTAACACTGATCCTTAGAGGGAATGGTTAAAATGGAAAATGTTCACAATATTGGATGCTTCAAGGAAAATTAGATAACCACTGCTCTTTTTATTATACAAAACTTCCTTAGGATCGATGCTTGAATGTTTAGCGAAGCTAGGAACAGAGCTTCGAACACGATATTGTTGTAGTAGTGCTAGTAGCTTCTGATTGACCACAAAAAGCTGAAAAGCTGTCATACCACATTATGAACAAACTGCTCGTCCTTTTGGGTTGTTTATTATTATTTTGGTAATAACGTCTTGTTAATGAAGGAAAAGGTGATGGCTTTTATGTTCTCGTGAAAGGCACGTTTTCAACGTTAATTAATTTAACCCATACAAGTTTTGTAAGTGTTTTTCCATAAAACGATTTAATAATTAAACGAAGATTTCGAAAGTAAAAATAAATTTGTCTGCTATTGCAAATGATTTTATTTTACATTTTGACAGCTACTGGAAAGGGGCGGGACTATTATAATAGCATTACTTTGAATAAACACAAAGGTAAGATTTAACGATTTTTTGTGGCATACGCTTGTATTTTTCTGGGAGGGCCGAATGAAGATACAAGCCAATGCTGCTGGATTAGCGTGGCGGAGATTAGGGGGAGACTCACTCTCGGCTTGCCCCGAGGGTATTTTCTGCATCTTCGTTTATTTTTCTACCGATAAAGATAGGGAAATTAAAATAAAATATCTGTTTCTGTTCCGCAGGACTCTACAATATTCACTGTGACATGATTAAAAATCCTAACAAGAACTGAAAAAGAACATATATTAAAATCTATCTAAACGGGAACTTTTTCAAAAGTTGACACAAAACAATTCTGACACCAATATTTAGTACAGCAAAAAATCCCGAAAATACAGGCCGATATTATTAGCAAATTGCCTGTGCAAAGGGATAAGCCAACTATGTATATATTAGGTATCTATAACTAACAGAGTACACCAAATTTTACGAATCAGGTTTTAGAAAACACCGTTCTTGAGGCCTAGCCCTAGCCTCATCTCCATATGAGACAGCTAGAAGAAGGAAGGTGACTAAAAAAAGGAAACATCCTATAAGGATGGTTGCACGTCGAATCATGTTTGGTCGTTGATTCTAACAGTCTCAAGACCCAGAGTACTCTTGCTTCTAGGTTGATTCATCTTCCGGGACCGTCATGTAAGTATGCCCTCAAAGGTATTTGGATTGAAATCCTGGACCCAACTTCCCGGAGGAGCCGTTAACTTGCAAACAGATAGAGGCTGCAAAAGCCAATAAAACACTGAAGAATAGAGGATGTGATGCTAAACAAAATCTCCTAGATTCCAATCTCATACCGGGATTGGTGGTCTACACCTGCAAGGATCAGGACACCGTAGAGTGGCTGAAGTCAACAGTGGATGAAGTTAAGCCTTGAGAGAGAGCTGATTTTAAGCTGACACCTCAAATAATGGCAGTGGCATCAACAAACGAGGTTAGATCATCCCGGCTTCAAAATTTAATCTTTGCTTCCTGTGAAACTGCATTGTAAAACACAGAAGAATCAAGAGAGATGTATCTTGGTGGAACAGGAAGCTAAGATGTAGAGCTGGAGGACTGTACAGTCAATCTAAAAAGAAAGAATTAACGTAGAAAGAAAAATGGTTGAATACAAATAAGACTTAACCGGATACAACAAACAATTGAGGACATCCAGAAGAACAACATGGAGAAGACATTGTGAGGAAGCAGAAGACCTCCTGACTATGGAAAGAATTCAATAGATGCTTTCCGAAAACAACTCTAATGCAATTGGACTACTACAAAATTCAGATGAGCGTTACACTGGCAGTCGCGAAGAGACTGGAATTACTATTACAGACACACCCTCCAGGATACGGTGTAATTGAAGATAATGAAGAGTTACCTAGTGAAACTAGGGATGACTACATATTTTCGAATCGGATCAAAAACCCCTACGAACGGATCTTCATGACAAGCAAAACAAAGTGGGCTGTCGGCTGCTTCAAAGCACACAAATCCTCTAGAGAAGATTAACTAACACTAATAAAGTTTTTAGAGCCAGTAATTCTCTAGGGTATAAATCCAAAGTACGAAGAGGGTGGTATTTATATCAAAAGATGGAGGGCGATTCACTGTCAAACGAAAGTAATTTCGCCCATTCTCTTTTACTCTGAATACTATGGAAAAGGTAATAGATCATTCCATTGAGAATGAAATACTTTTTTTAAAGGTATTGCCTAAGCTCACAGGACCACCCTATGATACACATAGCACAGCCCAGGCGAAGGGAAATTGAGGAAGAGGAAAATTGGGAAGTTAGTCTGACAAATGTTGCAACTGTGAGCCACAATTTTACTGTGCCACATCCCGGTAGCTTCGCAAGTGCAATTCTCGCCAGTAGAAATTGCCTCAACCACTGGTACCCAGATATATCGCCGCGTCCTGTGCAGGATTTGATCTCACGCCAGCAGAGGAGAAAATCTGCAGACGTGCGCCTCAGCCTACTTGGCCGCCGACATGATGAAACACATCTGTAATGCCCATCAGGCAGATTTTGTCTTTGCCAGTCCTCATTTTCTGTATGCCGTGGTCAGAGTGAAGTCAGCAGCGACGTAGATAAGTTGTGGTGAGCCTTCAGGCACGCGGTGGCGAATACGAAGCTCACCACAACTGGTCTGAGTAGTGGAGTCTTAGGGCCGTATGTAATCCTGACACCGTTAATCTTACCTGCCATCCTCTTTTCCTCGGAGGCTCAAATGTATAGCAGGGGTCCACTTATTTCTTCCAAATGACCGGCACCGGGGTCAGTTGTTTGATGCACACAAAGCACTTACTCTCTACATTTTCACGAAAAAATACTTCACTCGCGTGCGCAACTACTTCGAACAAAACATCCCGAATATTACAAATAGCTGACACCTGACACTTTGAATTAAGGCTTAAGGACAATTGCGGCCATCGACTATAACTTCGAGCTGTCAAAACTTGAAAAACTTCAGTTAGCTATGCAAACGCGCACAATTACGACTAGCGGCAACGGCTAGCTACAATTTGGCTCGTCGACGAAGTAGAGGCAATTTCTAATTTCGTTGCCAACTTCGCAGGGCTGCCAACTTTGAATGGTGTTTTTGCTAGCCCTGTGAAGTTAGCACCCCCAAATTACAATTTCAAAAAACAATTTAGAATTTATTTGCTTAAGTTTTGCCCAACCAATAAATAATTTTGCCCACCCATGTCTGATGAGCTACGGGGTGGGTTATCAAAATATCTCAACAACCCCAACCACGTATTTGAAGAATCAATTATAATTTTTAGTTTCTCAAATATTCTCGCTTGGCGTGGTGCTCAATGGAAAACTCGACTCGATGTGTATCCGATACCTTCTTCTCGTCATTGGCCATCTATAATTTCACCATTTTCTTCTCCATCTAAAAGTTCGTGTGAAAAGTATCCACTTGCTAAAATACCGAGAAAGTTTTCAATTAAAACACGGGCCCTGAATAGTATATTGTTGAAATTTTCCTTATCTGCAAGCAAGTTTCTCCCAGGATAAGGGCGCATGAAATTCTCTTTTAAAGGGAACGCAGCCTAAGGAAAAGTTACATTTGAGTTTGGTAACTTTTCCGGTTAAGGGACAGCTAATAGATTATTTAGGATTTTTCTTCTAAAAGAACTTCGGGCAAATACTCCCCCATCGCTTTGGCTTCCACATACTCCCACATCCTCAAAAACGAAAGTGTAATCACTATCACATGCCGCAACTAACACCACACTATAATGTCTTTTATAATTAAAATACATTGAGGCACTCTTTCTGGGACAAACAATATTGATGTGTTTGCCGTCCACAGCCCCAATACAATTTAACATTTCAGATCTGTGCCAAAAACCTTCAGCAATACTTCTGCACTCGTTTCGGCTTGGGGGCGCAATCTCATGAAATTCTTCCCGAACAGCATCACAGGTTTCGTACAATATTTTTCTGACTGTAGAAACTCCCATCCCAAAGGCCCAAGATAAGCTTGTGGCGATGTTCTGTGTGCGAGGTATCTGCAAGCTCCAGAAATTATAGGATATTTAAATATTTATTATCTTACATTAACGTAAGAGGAAGACGACGTTCTGGCTCAAATGCTTTTCCTCGTGAGTATCGCTGAAGATGATCATTAAGGATGGACAACAGCATACTAAATTTTAGTGTACTGATTTTTGTTGTTTAAAAAAATGCTCTTCATCTCTTCCTTTAATTTCTCTATATAGTCCCGAGTTAAATTGACTTGACGCACCGACCATTTCCTTTTAGTCTTTTTCGTAAAAGATAGATACGTAATGCATACTATACTTACAATACAATACGTACAAGGTGGATTAATCGGTCCATCACGGTTTTCGCTTTAAAATCTTGCTTTATTCTGCCAATGTAATGCAAATATTTATCAATCACCGCGTTTATACGAGTAGAGAAGAAGCGCTTTGTGGTTTATGAAAAACCAATAACCGGTTTATAAACACGAAAACCTAAAACGGGTATAAGCCCAATTATATTGGGGTTATGCTCAATATTTTGTGAATGTGTGCGTGAGTGTCACAGGAAGAATATCTTCGAGAAAACAAAGGAAGCAAGGTTCATCTATCATAAGTTTTGTAAAACTTTGTAAAACTTTATGTTAAAATGCGTTTTCTTACTCTTTGGGCTGAGGAAATTTTACTACGTCATCCGTAATGTTTTATAATGGAAAATTTCCTGAGTTTGAATTCTTGCTGTCAAATGCAGCTGGCTGTCAGTGTTATTGCCTGCTTTTCAACGCTGGAAAATTAATAGAAGAAAAGTTCTGGTCTTGTACTTTGGCCTAAAATTGCAAAAATTTGGTAAAATGATAACATAATTAGATATTAGGCTATGGAAAAAAGCGAAAAGAAATTAAATAAGAGTGCCAAAAGTTTTCGCCAAATAATTTTTTAGCCCAAAGTAGAAGAACAGACCTAAGGATATTTCTGATGCGAAATACATTTAAACGCTTCTGTATATGTGTGTGTGTAAACAGGTCACTGGTCATAACCCCAATTTGCACCGCTTATGCGATAAACCCAAATCTGGTCTATCTCTAGACTATAAAGCGGTTTTTCTTTGCTAGTATAAACGCGGTGAATGACCGACAACCAGACGTCAGAAAGTTATTAACTCTTCTTCTCCTTATTTTTTGCTATCGTCGTAAAGCTGTATTCTTTTAATAATACGGTTAATCGGATCATTAAAAAAACGGCAGGGAAATTTTACAGTTCTGAAAGCGCAGTTAACTCTATACCTACGTGTTTACTGTCAAGAAACGTCAAAGTTTTGAAAGTTCTTGGTGTCATTACTACTTGTTTCCAATAAAAGCTCAGAAATAACTTTACGTAACATTTACAGTAGAATTGTAAAAATGAGCCACAATGAAATTAGCTGTGTCCTTTTGTACTGGTCCAGAACAGAGGAGATTATACATTGAGCAATATAATAACAAATATTTATAAAGGTAGTCAAATAAAGAAGTTGACAGCTTTTAATCGCATTGCCATGACTTTTGTTACGCACCCTTTGTGCAAAACGTCGCCAGCTCAGGAAGACGGAGTGATTCGCTATTTTGGGAAAGATTTGGGCGCCATGTAATTTTTAAGGTTTAATTACAAAACCATTTATACGTTTAAAAACATTATAATATGTATCCGTTACTTTATAATCCAATCTTTATAATAAGGGATATGATAGTTTAATTCAACTCGAGAGGACGGGTAGGATTAGAAAGGGGTTAGGTCACAATACAAATTCGAAATTTTTTCTGAATGATTAAATATGATTGTGTAGCGGTTAGCTGCATTTAGTTTTTGTAATTAATTACTTTTTATCTAATTTTTATATTTATCTCTCAATAGAAGTAATGTCTATATAGCTTTACAAAAAACACTTTAAAAATGAAGCTTTGATTTATTATAGGCACACAACTATTTTGCAGAAAGCTTACAGAGAAATTGAGGATACACTGAAATTTGTAAAATTTTTGAGGTGTCCGGAAAAGATTGAGAAATAAATTTTGCACGATGTACGTCTTACATCAAGAAAAGAACTATAACAAGAAGATGATGCTGGAAACTCTCTATATTCAAAATACACACAACACCATGAACAAAAAAAGCGGACACTGACAATATGAGCTCCACATATTTCGCTCTCTTGGACGAGATTTCACTTTGTGGACATACATAGTTTTTAGTTATTGACGAGTGGATGCACAACTCTCCCCACAACTTCTTTTTGTCTGTAGTTTTTTGAATATGTGATATGTGTTTAAGTTTCATTATTTTTTTTAAAACAATATTTTGGTTATTTTTGCGTTTGATTAAGATTTCTTTTATTTTTGTGGTACATTGTCTTTTAATTTATTAATGGTCGGTTTGTGATTTTTTTTATATATATATTACAAGTAAGTAAGTTGATTGCCTTTTTGTTTTACAATATTGTCTAATATAATTCGTTAGAGTGCTCCTGATGATGGGTGGAATAGTCAGCCGAAACGTTGAGTTTCTTTCCAAAATGGAAATACAGATGGATCGACACCTGTTTTCTTTTCAGCGTCCCGGGCACTTTTATATGAACGCAGAAGATTCTTAATTTTACTCTCAATCTGAGCAATTGTAACTGGTGACTCCTACAAATCTTTCTTTAAAATTTATAAACATTTTTTAATATTTAGATAAAGACCAACCAAAACTCCTAGGCAGAGTAAGGTCCTCCAAAAAATTTAAAAACGCATTTCTTTTTTCGGACATGGTTAAATTCTTCTTTCCGACATCCGTAACACGATAGCAAAGCCTTTGTTTCTGCCACCGTCCAAATGCTGCGATTCCTAGATATTTTATATATTAATTAGATGGCATTTAAATGATCATTTTACTTACGTATCAGTCTCCATTGTTTTTCTTCACAACAAATATTTATGACACAACATGAAGTTAACGCCAGTTAAAGGAGCTGGAATATTTTAAAATTTCCCTTGATCTGAATACTGAACCAGATAGAGAACTGGTTCCGGGAAATTTATAGGGGACCTATATAGGCCAGAATAAAAAACACAACTTTGTGTCTCATAAAGAATCCTCGGCGAATTTCGTTGCGGCAATTAGTTCGTAGTTGTGGCAGGGAGTATATACAACAAGAGTATTTAGTCGAGGCTCAAAAAAAATGACAAGGATTGCCCAAGAAAAAAAGACACAAAATTTTGAAAAAGAAGATTAAAGAAAGACAACTACCTATTTCAATTAACTTCACTCAAAATCTGGAATGCTTTCCATTCGGTTCAACACGTGCTTCCATCGATATGTGGATGTGTTAGCTAACATCTAGTGTCCCAATAAATTTTCCACCACGCTTGCATTAGTGTGATACTGAAAATTCCATGCGGCTAAATTCAATGCTTGAAAAGTTGACTTACCAATAATTGTATAAGCTTCCAGTTCTGGAATAATTAATTGTTTAGAGTTTAGAGAGAAAAACACTATTTTGAGCATTTCAATTATTATTGACATATTTTATTTTTGTTTCACTCTTGCTGTGCCATATTTGACATAATATGGCTTATTACTTTTACCTGGGAAGAAAAAAATTAATATACTTTGTCAGTTGCATAGAGAAATGTGTCAGCTGATTTTAAGGTCAATGGGATATGTTTGGAATGACTTCTTTTGTTATATCTGTTCGCTGATTGGGATCGATAGACGCAATTGTGTTATAGCCTTACCTCCCAAGTAGCAATTTGGGAACTGTATGGCTGTTGCGAACTAAACTGTTGTTGTGCGAACCTTTTTATCAGAACTAGTTTGGTTGTGAAATGATTGTATGTACTTCACAACCAATTTCAGTTGCTAGAAATTTGTCCAAACCATTTTTGCGAATTATTTAGATGTGACAATCATCTGGTTCGCGGAGGAAGTTCTAAAATCTATAAGCAGACCTGCTTTCACAACTTCGTAAGAACTATGCCATTTGCTGCTCTTAATAAGTTGTGAGAAATATCCGCGAACTTACCTTCACAGCGATATGCGAACCATGAATTCTGGCTAGCATTACGAGTTGTAGGGACCATATGCGAACTATGTGTGACAACCAAATGCGAACTGCGAAAAATCGTTGCGAAGTTTGGTTCTCAAGTAGGTCTTAGAACCACTCTTGGATGCTGTCAAATATTATAAACTGATACATAAACTTGCAGTCATTTGCATTTGAAGTTCCGCGGTAACAAGTAGCGTTTCAGATTAATTCTATTAATAAAATGGATTTAGTAAATAAATTTAAAAGATATAGAAACAGTGGAAGTTATTACAGAGACTGCGCTTACAATTATCTGCAAACAAATCTATTATTCAAGAGTCAAATTAGAGTGTCCTATTTGATGCAGATAGGACAATATTAATGTAGAATCAGCTGTAAATTTTAGCACGGAACATAAAAGTGATACCAGCATTGAGTATTTTGAGGGTGCTACTGATAATAACGATGAAATAGATGATATTACTGATGTGGAAGATCTATATAAATTCGAGAATTTACAAGATTTAAGAGCCTGGGCGACCGAGTTTGTGGCGGTAGCCTTATAAACGCGTCCGGCGAATTTGAAGAGCAACTTTGAGATGTGGCGATTTGTTGTCTAGTAGTAGGCGAGGTTCTAAAATTTGTTTTAGATAAACGAACAGATCTAATTTTGTCTTGGTTGAAGCTCTCGGTCTTTCTTTCGTAGAGGTTTTTATATATAGTTAGTCCGGACAAATTAAGTGTAATAAATTAGTTTTCATATTTTGATTTTCTTTTGATCTACTTGACTCTATATGGAATCGTTTATATCGCGATAACCATAAGTTCAATATTAGACATGTTGCATTAAATAGTTTATTGCTAATTTTTAAAAAATATGAACGTATGCCTGTAGCAGAATTACCTATAGATGCGAGGA
The DNA here is from genome assembly GCA_006980735.1 of Dasypogon diadema. NCBI lineage: Eukaryota > Metazoa > Arthropoda > Insecta > Diptera > Asilidae > Dasypogon > Dasypogon diadema. Next base: position 374 of record QYTT01088015.1, on the reverse strand, counting down.
CACTTACTAAAAACTTACTACAAACTCCACGAAAGATTTCAATTGCAATTATTGACGATGGAAATGGTTTATATTGGCATCAAGGTTTAGCCTATCTTCTGAAAACTCAGAAGAATTTCGAGTCACAAACTCATATTTATGATTCACAACTTCATAGTTTGGGGCTACAAACGAATAGTTGTGGGCAGCACTTACAGATTATACGCCATATTTATTAACAAATACTGACATGTGTCCATTTTGAAACCAAAATGTTGATTTAAAATTTAATTTGGCGACTACCTTTACTACTAGTTTTATATGAAAAGACAGTCTTTTAACAGCTTTCCTAACATTTAACACATATTAGAAACAATTTCTACGCATTATACGAC
>QYTT01088013.1:0-13157 GCA_006980735.1 Dasypogon diadema | reverse complement strand
GAAATTTTTCTTCAAAAGCCAACTACTGTGATAAAAGTTTGTTTGATATTATTTTCAGTTCTGAGCGAAATAGGGGTGTCTTCTAATACATAGAATATTGGAGCCAAGCATATCACTAGCTCTCTAAAGTGAATGAACATTTCTATAGGAAATTTTAATTGAAGGTAACCTGTGCAATGTTCAGCACTATAAACTCATAACGTTCGATTTTTCATCTTTGGCTATCACTCTAATTCGCTATTTCTTGTCAAATAGATCACAGCAAGCAGAGAGCGGAGGGTCACTATCAAGTACGTTTCCCTTGGCATCCGGTATCCCGCAGGGGTCCATTCTGCTATTATTTAGTTTTCATATAAACGATCTTGCTAAGGTGGTCGAGAACAGTAAAATCCACATGTATGCAGATGATACAGGTATCTGAGTAGGCCTATTGGTCTTATAGAGGACTATGTTGTCCGTATTATTCTTGATCTTGAAAATATTAGTAGATGGGCTGCCTACAGGAGACGAGTGGATACTATTGATCTGCCATCTGTTGTTTTACATTCTACATACTATCTTACCTTATATTAGTTCTGCGAAAAACCTCGGTCTCTTATTTTACCCTATTTTATGAGCGGAAGTTTGATTTTTTCACTCTTTGGAGACCTCACGATTAAGTTCAACCCCTGTTGTTTTAAAAGTTTGCTATATTGTATCAAGTTTGTTTAACAATTAATTAGTAACTTTAACTTCATAAAAAACTATAAAAATTACAAAGCATTGTTTAATGAAATATTGAAAATTCTTTGTTTTGTGATATAAAACAATCTCAGTAGACTTTCTAAGGAAACACACACTACAAATATTTCAGTAGATTTCTACAAATTTGTGGGAAACATGAAGATGTTTTTATTAAATGAGTGAAACTTTAAATTTCTTTAAATTGTAAAATAATTTTTATGGGAGATTTACATTCAAATTTGCAGTGAACTAAAAGAAAAATTTAAGTGTGAAGGAGATCCCAGATAATTTTGGTTTTATTCTTCCTCATTTTTAGTGGCAATATTATAGTCAACAAATCATATTTAAACCGGTGGCGTACTTTGTGAATAGGCTGAGTACTGAGCTGAGGTTTATACTGCTTCCCAATTACTACTGCTATTGTCATTTAAGCGGAATTGAATCGTTTGCTTTCCCTATACATTTTATAGAAATTGATTTGTAAGCTCTGTCATTTTGATGAGTCAGTTTACTTCAAAAAATGAGGAGGTATCAAAGATTATAAACACATTGGTTTGAGTCGGACTTCCAAGCCAACTTGTGGACTACCGTCTAAACCCTCTCTCCGCTCTCCGAGAAGTACAGCCCCGAAATGTTCACCGCATTATTTGGCTTAGTTGATATTACAAGAAAGCATTTTGTAATCAGTTTTACTGGTAATAGGAACATCTATTCCTGTTACAGTCTACTGAAGGAGGCGAAATATGATTTCTATCCGAAGAAAAAATCAATAACGCCCGGTTTTTCAGTGCGAGCTTAAACTGAAGTTTATCTAAACCCCTTCCAAAGCTTAAGCTTCGTTGATAAGTTTGTGGGGTTTTACAGTGCTGCTTATATCCTCGGTTTAGCTAAACTGTAGTTGTTATGTTACTGTGAATGACTTTGAATAAATTTTCATTTGTGAATTGGAATGACAGCGGATATTTTGAAAATTGAAATTTTGATTTTCGAAATTTTTCCACATATTGGTGTCCGGGTAAAGGTTGAGAAACATACAGGTAATTTGAAAGTTATTGATACACTTAAAATAATAATATTTATAATAAGATGGAGGAGAAACGAAAGAAGTGCTAATTTTAGTGCACTGGAAATTGAACTACTAATGAAATTCGTTTTGAAATATAAAAACGTTATAGAATGTAAGAAAACTAACGGAATTCACTGGAATGAGAAGTTAGTAACTTGAAAAAGTCAACGGCACTATGAGTAGCATAGCAGGGAAATCAGGAAATCTAAAGCTTAAGCCCAGTAAATTTACCCCTTAAGTTAAACAAAACTATAAACTGAGCTTATCCTTTAAACCTGCACTGTAAAACTCACAAAAAAATTAAGCTGAAGTTAAAGCTTCAGATAGAGTTTAAGCTTGCACAGAAAAACCGGGCGTAAGAGTTATAAAATATGTGTCGAAACTAATCTTCTAGATCAAGCCCATATTACGATTATGCAAATATCTGGAGGGAGCAAAATTCACAACAAAATAAAAACAGAATTCAGAATTTGTGATGACAAAACGGGGCTGTGGCAATTCTCAACAATCTTAATTCAAGAACAATTCTCAGATTAACACACACTGTGTTCACTGAGATGAGTATACAGTAGAGAGAGCAATTCAAAAATGGGACCTATTTTACTTTCTCTTTTGCCTTCAAATTTTCCATTAAATACAATACATATGTGAAAAATAGTTTGGTGTTATAAAAAATATAGCTATCCCTTGCATGGCGCAGAGATTTAAATTCGAATTTTGTAATCATTAAAAATACAAAAACTGCAAACTTATTAAAGTATGTAGGCAAAAATGAGAAATACTTTTATGTCATTATCAGTGAATACTTCACATTTACTTTGGTTTTGTACTTTTTGTATCTTCTATCGTGAGTTGAATTTATTATCTGCACACGAATAAGGTAAAGATAAAAGTTGTCTCCATATTTACTTCATCGCAATGTTGGTGATGAAAATATTTTATAAAGCTCACTTGCCGCCTTACAATTGGTATACAAAGCTTTGATGACCAAAACAAAAATTGTATTTCAGAATCTAATAACCCAGTCTACAAGGTATTTCAATCCGAAATGTATTCACTTCGCACAGAAAACATATCGCTTGTTACAAAAAAAGAAAAATTCATTACGTTGAGAATGAAATAGGAAGCCTGGAGAAAACTGAAATACCGACACTATGGCGTTCGAATTAATAGTTAGATAGTGGTATAAAATAAAAAAAAAGGAAATTAATTTTGATGTTATAACATTTACGTTATCTCTCCTTTTGGCTAATATCATGCTTTTTGAACAACTTCATTTATCCTACAAAATACCTATTAGGAAGTAACAAGCCAGAGGAAATGAAGATAAAAGGATGTAGCAGAAATAAAACAGAGAATACAACAATCTTTTAAGAAAGAAACAAGTCTTCTGAGAGATATACCAAAGACTGAGTGACTAAAGTTAATATTTTTTTTATGTTTGATTAAATATACACTAAATGATGGCCAAAAATTGCTTTTTAATATATTTGAACTTTAGAAGAAGTAAGAAAACAATTTTTGCTAGACTTTCTATTTTTCGCTACTTAATTATATATTAATTATACAATATTAATTATACAAAGAAAGCTCCCGGTTCCGTATTTCAGCCACTTTTTTTATTTGGAGTTTCATAGAGCTTTTCTTGAAATTTTATAATGGCAACACTAATCCGCATCAGTTCGGGGTTGTGTTCATTACTTTGGGGTTGCGTTCCTGGGCAACTTTGGTGTTAAGTTCGCTTTTTGCCACCGATAAGTATGCAATACATGGATTTATTGGAACTTTTTTCATTATTCTGCATGGTAAAATATTTTGCAGGTGTCTTTTTACTGCTTGCTTGCATGGGAGGATTAGGTCTACAGGGGACACCTCTGAAAAAGACGCGCTTTGAAATTTAAGATGCAAATTGAGGGAACATATACTTTCAATTTGTGTAATTGCCCAGGGATCTCCTAGTTTAATTATAATTAAAAAAACTCCCATGAACCGTACTTGAGGAGTGTCTGTTCAAAAGTGGCTATTTACATTTTCCAAAAATTCTATTTCTTTTCTACTTGGTTAGAAAGTTTTAAATCTTATCCTTTTCTAATCTCAGAATACATCAAAATGTATATTCAAATTAAAAGTGGAGATTTACTAAATTTCCAAATCAAGCCACTGCAAATAATAATACTCCAGTACCAGTCACAGAGGTCCCAAATAAAGAACTAAGATATGTTTCTCTATTTTTAGTTTAGACTATATCTGGTGAGGGTATAAAATACTTAGACCACATACAGAACAAAACTAATGGTATAAGTCATTTTAGGCGACAAGGTCATTTAAAGGTCAAAAGGTAGTTTGAAATTCAAACAAAAAATCGGTTTTTTGTGAATATCTTCCCAATGGAGAGGGGTAGGGGGTACAACTTGGTAGGAACATGTGTGGAATGCCCACATTAATTTCAATATATGTCCTTTTTGAGGATTAAAAAGGAAATTTTTCTGATTTTTCCGTTAAATTCAATTATTTTCATAACAGTAACAGAAGTTCCAAATTTGGCCCATATGTATGTAACGCAGTCTTCTATAGGTATAGGTAATGCAGTCTTCTATAGGGCCACATGATTTATTTTTGATGATATCCTTTCATAAGGACATAAAGGACACTTTCAAATATGCCTTATACTTGGTGCACTGAAAAAGAATTACTAGACCTAATGTAAGGATAATTTATAATTATGTGCATGAGGTACAAACGAAATATTACCAAATATCCTTATATCCTTAACACACACACACACACACTTTAAATTTACTCTTTATATATAATTTGGTAGTCCTGTAAAGGACTGATTTTCTATTTTTTTTAAACTTATTCCATTCTTCTTGGATAAAGTTTTCTAACATCATTTAAAAAGGTTTCGAAAAGATCCTTCTGAAGCTTTTTTGGCAAAAGGATCCCAAAATAAATCTCTCAGTTTTATATTCAATTTTTTGTACAAGGCAAAATATATTATGCGGTGGTGTTAATAAAATAAATGGAAAAGTCAGTCAGTCCTTTTCAGGACTACTTCCAAAAATTCAAAACTCGCTGTCAGAAAGCCTCGAAAAGTTCGCTTTGAGGCTTGCCTGGATGTGTTTTTGACAAAAGAGTGGAGATTACGAAAAAAATATTATAATATTATCGCCTAATAATTAATAGGTTAGAAAAATCTAATCCTCAGAAATGGACTTGAGTTTTCTGTAAGAGTCCAAATGATAGCAATAAAGAATTTGAAAAAAGAATTCAGTTCGCTTGCCAGTACACTTTATAATCAATATCGTTTTGGAAGGACCTGAAGACTCCTTAGATCTAGTGGAAAGAAATATGATGGAACTCTTTAAGAAGAGAAACAAATACTGGTTTTTTCATAAATTTTATTTTGTTAAATACGGTTTAATAATTTTATGATTTTTTCAAATTTCATTTTTGACATCCAAATTCCATCAAGTGCTTACTTTTTCCATTTGGGTGAGGCTAGTGAAAATTTAACAACTGGTCCTGACTCCTTGCGTATTTTTTTGCAATTTCTGATTAGTTCAATTGATTTAAGGTTTCAACAGTGTGCGGTTTTATAAAAGGGTTCAGTGCAAAGATTTCTAGCATCTTGAGTGAGTACTGTTGTTATTAAACCCACTAAATTTGACTATGGAATCTGCTGTGCAAAATTGTAGGAATAATTCCTCTATACACCGTGGGAAATGATTTTTCAGATAAGTTTTGTAGCTTAAATGTGTTTACTGACTCATTTTTCTCAAAAAATTGATCCGCTCGTACAAAATATGCGTGCAAAACTGAGTTTCTTCTGCGACACATTCCGATCCGATGGGGCTAATTTTTGTTTAATCTTCGGCCATCTTGATTTGAAACTAGGAAAAAGTCATAAGCAGCGCACTGAACAAAATATTGGGGGCAAAAATAAAATCGTAAGAATTACATTGTGAGTGCTTGAGAGATGTGCGATGGTACATAAGAATTTTATACCTGTACTGTGCCCTCGAAGTTCGAACACAAATGGTTTCATTTCCACTACAAACAGAAGTTGACCACACAGGTTCTGGACTTATCGCCGCTCCTGATATCATTTCCATGGAAATTAGGCTATCATGTGAAACAACTAGAAGAAATGTTCTAAGCATTGAACGAAGAACACACAGATGGTTGGCTTCTTTAAATACTGGGCACTGCAGCTTTGGATATCACCCTAAAATGATAGGAATCCTAGAAATAGAATATGATACACGGGGATTGTGCGTGAGACGGTTGAGCACATTGTATGCGACTCCCAAGACTTGGCGAGCGGGAGGATAGCTGTCACAAGCTGCCCCAATTTTAACTTATAAAATAAATGCTCAAAATAACAAATCACGTCGATGTTACGGATCTGCTTAGGAAGTCTTAGATGCAAACCGATGAAAATGACAACACAAAAGACCCGAAGGCAGAGGCCTGGTTCAATACCCTTTGAACGACTCTAGCAACTTCGAAATGAACTGAACTGAAAAACGAAGAAAATCAGGCAAAACATTCATTTTTGAGGAAGAGTATTATTTTATCGATTATGTGTTTGTATGTCTATCCTTTGCATTGTTTCTACCCACTGTAAATTTAAGAGAAAATTCGTTACGTGGGATAAAATCTTTGTTTCTTTCTTGTCTTTCCCTGAGGTTGAAAACGCTGTCATCTTCCCATCGTTGAATAACCCACTGTATTCCTTGAAAACAATACTTTGAAAGCATTCGAACTTAAAACATTTACAGTTTTTGTCTGTTATGTAACTGAAAATTTCGTTTCAGATATTCAACAACATCTGAAAGCACTAAAGCCTTGAAAAGCAAAACATATTCACAAAATCCATGACGTAGTTATTTTTTTTTTTAATGTTCGAACGCAGCTCTAAAAATCGATTTTCTCAATTCTCTACAAGAAATAAGGTAAATCTGTGGGTGTCGTAACAGAAATTGGACAACAAAGGGCGGAGTTAACCTAAATTTGCTGCACACCAACACAGAATCTACATTGAAATCTGAAAAATACAAAAGCCTCCCCTGAAAGGCTTTTGTTTTTTTAGATTTCTAACGCAAAACGGTTTTTTTAGCTTTATTTAAAATTTTTCTGCTTTTGGATAGTTGCCAAGATTTTTGCACGTGTAGGAAATTTTAGTACATGTTCGTTGAAAAATGATACGCCTCGGGGTTGTAGCTCTAAAAATAGAACAATTTTATATTTTATGCCGAAAGGAAACGATGGCATTTAAGCGCCTCACTTTAGGTGACATTTGGTGGGAATGGAACCGAAAGGATATCGATCAGTCGTGGGTGGTGACCTAAATGGGACGAAATCGCCAGGAAAAGTTGTAAAAATTGTTTTTTTTTTTTTTGTTAAATAACAGATGGTTAGCGCCATTGTATCCATATTAACAAACTACATCGATTCTGTAGCATTGTGAAAAACAAAAATTGCGAAGGTTCAGATTTGTGAAAACAGCTTTGTCATAAACTTTATATAATTATTTCTTGATGGAAATGTAAATACTATAAAAAAACTGATATTAAATATATGACAAGCTTATAATACTGTTTGTAATCGGATAAGGTTTACGAAAAAACAGTAGAAAATCCTAATTTTACAATCCACTGCTATTTTGCAATTTCGTGTGCAAGTTACATTCCAGGACAGTAAAAAACATCCTTCATTCTTTTATAACTTAGAAACTCAAGAAAAGTACCTTTCAAAGATATATGACTGCTTTAGAAAAAAACAAATATAGTGGTTTTTGAAATGTGAAGGAAATGAAAAGATTTATTTTTCTTTACCAGAAGAGATACAGCAGACAAGATTTTAAAAAGAACAGTATGTAATCTCTTTAGTAGGGACTGGGTATGGGCATAGGAGAATTCTGGATCACGTAAAAGGGATTAGGGAACTCATGATGCCCAAGGACAGGATAAAGAGGGTCAGGGTAACTGAAAGGTTTCACAAGACCCTTATTGCTGACGGATCGCTCCCAGAAAAGGGACCCGGGGATATTTTTATATTCACCGACGGATCTATGATTGACGGCAGGGCAGGTGCAGGGATATTCTCTGAAGACCTGGACTTGTCCTGCTATGTTAGCCTGGGAAGATGCACCTCGGTTTACCAAGCAGAAATGCTTGCTCTGGTTCGTACGTTGGACTACTTAAAAGAGGGTCAGGTGCGAGGGAGTAAAATCCTCATTGCACTGGACAATCAAGCGGTGGACAGATGCATGGATCGGACGGAAGTGGTTTCATCCCTGGCGATGGAATGTGTGCAGAAGCTCAACGAGTGTGCTTCAGAAAATGAGGTAACACTCTGTTGGGTTAGAGGACACACCGGGATCGATGGGAACGAAAAAGCTGACGCCCTAGCAAAGCAGGGTTCGGCTATGGAGTTCCTAGGACCGGAACCTTTCTCTGCCGTTGGAGGGGGAATGGTAAAAGCCCTAATCGAGAACTGGGTCATAAAGGAACATCAAAATCGATGGGACAGTATGAAAACCTGCAGACAGGCTGAGAAAACGATTAGGCTGTCGTGCGGAACGACTAAAACGAGAGTTCTAAGCATGGAGCGAGGAACTCTCCGCTGGTTAGTTTCATTGACTACTGGACACGGTGGCTTCGGACATCATCTCAAAAGGATGGGGATCCTGGAGGATGATATGTGCAACTTGTGTCCAGAGGATACTGAGACGGCGGAGCACATTCTGTGCGAATGTCCGGCCTGGGCGAGCAGGAGGTTGGCTGTTACCGGCAACCCTATGGTTAGCATGGAGCAGCTAACCTACAAGCAAATGCTCGATATGACAAGGGGCGTCGAGGTCAGGGGTCTGCCGAGGAATCTCCCGGCAGGAATTGACTGAGACGGCTCTTGGCAGAGGGACGAAAGGGGACCCATAAGACGAGGTCTGGTTCGAGATCCCTCGAATACCTTTAATAATAATAATCTCTTTAGTAAATGCTCAAGGTGTCTTCTTTGCTCTTGAATGCAATTGGGATCAAGGTGCAACATCTAAAGATTTAGTATAACATTCTGATAAAGGATCAAAGATTTTATGTTACTTTCTGTGCAGCGAAGTGAATGCAAGGTAAAAATTGTTTTGTCGAAGTTATTTCAATGCTATTGGCTTGTTCTTCCTAAAGACAGTCTATACAAATACGATCAGGGCATCTCAATGGCCAACGAAAATTGTCATGTCGCCCAATATGTCTTCCTCAGAAGGTCTTGTTCATGAAATCCCAGACAAGTGTTATGAAATGTTTGCTGTGGCATCATGCTAGAAAACTACCGTTGTCCAAGATATAAGAAATCATTACACAAAATGTAGGAATACCGGCATTTAATGCTAGCGAAAAAATATGCAGTCCATCTAATTTTTTATTGCGTATTCCTGTTCAGACATGCACGGAAAAATTGTATATTCAGAACTATGAATCTATATCTTATAACGGTATTCAATTATCCATGTGTGTATACTGTGGTAACTGTATAGTCTATTGCAAATTAATGAAGATTTATACGTCCATGAAATTCGCCACAAGAAGCGAAAATTCACCAATTCCCTATTTTTTGGAATAGAATTAGAATGCGGCGGCCAAGGTTTCGTCCTCTTCGAGACATAGTCTATATACATCGATGGTTACAATACCCATCCATTCTAAGCTCGGAGTGTCCAGTAAGAACTCCTACAACGATTCTCACTTGATTCTTTGGCAGTTCTAATAGTTCCAAAATTCTTTTGGGAGGGATTTTTGACAAATTTTTTTGTTTGTCTCCTCATCTCCTCCTTTCCAATGCCCACCTCTGGTCCATCTGATGCCAGGTGTTAAGAGCATGTTTGACAGTTCTGTTTGAGATCTTTAAAAAGGTTCTGGTCCAAAGAGGGGCATAGATGCGCCTTTCTTAGCCAGCTTATCAGCATCTTCACTTCTGTACTGAGGTGTCCTCTCCGAACAGATGATAGTTACTTCTGGTGTACCACATGACAGTCATCTTGGCCCTGTACTCGTCATAATTTACATCAACGATGTATCTTTGACTCCTTCTTCTTCTTTGTTGTATCGACGCTATTATCAACAAAGCTAATGCGACTTTCGATTTTTTAAAGAGATGCTCCAAAAAATTCAATGGTCCCTCACAGTTCGAGTATTCTGTATTATACGGTGGTCTTGTTTGGTCTCCTTTTTATCAGCTCCGTATTAACCGAATTGAAGCCATTCAGCGAAAATTTATAGGATTTGCTCTTCACAGCCTTCCATATGATAATTATCTTTCGTTGTCTCCATATACTGATAGGCTTCATCTCTCTGATACTTTAGAACGTGGAAGAAATGACTCCAGAACTGGTTTGGCATTCGTCTATTTCCAGACGGCTATTAATTCTCCAGAATTGCTTGCGTTCTTCAATATTTCTACCCCAGCTTGTTCTTTGAGGAGTAAAATCTTCTGTTATGACTCACATTATCGAATTAACTTTAGTTTTTAAATAGCTAATATCTTCCATGTCTCATCTGTTCAATTTATGTTATAATTTCATTAACTCTCACTTATCTAAAGCAGGTTTTGTTAATGGTTTCCTTTATGCTTTTGTTAGTCTTAGTTTGCTTGCTATTTTCCTTATCTTTTGTAGATAACTGATCAGTACAATTTTTGTCAGTAGAATTGCCCCAACCACTGGTACCCAGACAAGACGACGTGTCCTGTGCTGGATTTGCACTCGACGACTCAGCCCGCTCGTCCACCGGCATGGCAGCACTGCTTTGACTCTATAACTTTTACCATAATAATTAAATCTTAACTGAAAGTAAAATTGTTTTACAATTTCAAATTCTTACCCCTTATAAAACGGATAAAAGCAGAGTTATCCCCCTCCGGCCATTCATTTTTTCAGGGTCTGCATCATTCATCCATTCTTAAAATTTGACTAGAGGACCACACAATTTATAAAGTAGGAAATAGGATGTGAATTATGAGACCTATTCCATAGTCTCTGGCCTACCAAGATACTGCATAGAGATAAATTCTCTAAAATAGGGCATCCGAGAGCACAAGGAAGCGATTTCAAAGTTTATTAGCCATATAATTCCACAAAATGTCCATTAATTATTGCTGGCACATTTTTCACTTTACTGTCAGAAAATTGATATTATTTGAGATGGGAATTGCGTATTTTAACGTTTAACTACCTTTGGCTAATGGCATTAATACGAAGAATAAATATAAAAGACCCAAGAAAAATGTTCTGTAAGATTCCACATGAATACTTGGATTTACCAAAAATTATAAAAAATGGTTGTTCTTAATAACAGAAGGGAAGTCTCAGAAGAAAATAGACGTTTTTAGTTCCATTAGTAACAAAGTTTTCAACTAGGTACTAAGCAGTTATTTAAATCAATTTATGTATACATAGAAAACATTGCATTGTAGCCTTTATGAGCTACTAATGATTGTTACACGACACAATTTATACTCGAAAGAATGTTACTTCTCATTTAATTTTTATATTTCTTATCACTACCACATGACTACCATTTCTCAACGAACAACATGAATTTTCTTCACATAAGACCTGATGCATCCAAAGGTGATACAAGACAAGATCAGATTTATCAGAGAATTTTGTTTGAAATATTAGAAAATTTATTATTCCTTACGAGACTTCTGATTTGGTCTGAATTCTCTGTTTTCAGTATTTTCTGAATTCAGGAAGCTTTTCCACATGTTATTGAAATAAAGATGAGTTGAATTTTTAAAGCTCTGCGGTAGAAAAGGACCTTATCTACAGACCTAGGAGTTATGGAAAAATTCTGACCTAAGGGCGGTAGAGGATGTGAAGCTCCTCATTCCAAAGTCCATCTCGGTTACTTCTTTAGCAATCAATAAGTGCCAAGCAAAACAATTCATAATTATGTACCGTAACGTGTCTGAAAGAAGAATTTCTAAACAAAAACCACCGAAAACCAGGACTGCAATTTGATTATTTCAACATAACACATTTCGGTGAAAAAAGTAAAGGACTGAGCTATAAAGTAATGATTCCTTTCGAAATTAATTTAAAATTTCTAATTCCATTTCCTTCATTGCCTGGAATAATGATTCATCTTAGTAATTTTCATTCGGAATTGAAAAAATTTGATTCCGAAGAGTGGAATTGGATTGTGAATGGGTAATACTGTTTACAATGCTGCCAAAGGAATATATTTCCAGTTGAGCTTCCCTTTCAGTAAAATAAGGTTAAAGTGGAAAAGTAGCCTATTAACGGAAAAAATTAGGGTACGGTGCCTAAACGCGTTAGGTTGCCGACCACCGTGGAGCTTTTAAATACAAATGGAAACAGTGGTCGAGATACGTCGTTGCAATCACCACCAAACCTCTGAGGATGCAATTACCAAAACATCCAATAGGAAGAAAAACTTGTCACAAAAAGGAGAAAAAACAAGGAAGGCCAGACCGTTAGGCAAAGTAAGGAAACAAAAAAGGCCTGAAGGTTCATTTCGATGACGTTATCACCAACAAACGGAGGCTGCTTCAAATCTATCCAAATAAATCTGTTTGGAAGAAGTTGAAATAGTGAAACATATGTTTTTCGAATGTGAAACTTAACATCGATTAAGTAATCAGATATAATCAGTAAAGCTAGGCTACAGAATATTTTTTAGGTTGAAGTAGCGCAAATGCCTACCAACAAAAGTACCTGATTAGTAAAACAAAAATATTACAACACCCCAAAAGGAACCGAAAGGTAATAGCTACAGTTTTTGAGGTTCACAAAGATTCTTATGATTGACTCTAAAGAACAGCAGTTGTAAATGGGAACATTGCAACCTAAGCCCTAACAAACTAAAACTATAATTGGTAACCGTGGGAAAATGTCTTGAGAAGTTTTGCTAGTGCACGATAACGCACCGCTTCACACAGCTGCTCTTGTGAAGACTGCTATTCATGAATGTAGGTTTAATGAACCCAATCATCCGCTTGAGCCAGAAGTATTGGAATAAGATAAGAAAAAGCGATAAATTCAGATGTAGAATTTTTAGTTAAAAGATAAACAGGTTAAAATGGTCGGCCTCAACGTTCACGGAAAAACATAATCGAACTATTTGAAATTCAGACCACTGACATTTTAATATAAATGGACGGAGTGTCAAATTTAAAATTTTAAACAATTTTTGGGCATTGGATAAAAACCTATTTACCGCGTACACACTTTACGTAAAATCGAAAAAAAAGCATTTAATTACGTCAATTATCAATAGAAATATATTTTTAAAAATTTGGTACGCAATATAAATTACTAAAATCGTTCAAAAAAGACTTTAACTCA
>QYTT01088012.1:2683-14092 GCA_006980735.1 Dasypogon diadema | reverse complement strand
AAAAAATGCTTTACACGTTAGAAACGTATTGTTTCCTTTAATTACATATACTATCGACGGATGCTCGTTAATTAAACTTGACAAAACGATACTAATAATTTTGTGTAATCGAAATGTGATCTTTCACATTATCACAGCATTTTACACTAGAATTTTATAACTATTTCATGCTGGCAATACAAAACTCTCAGACAATGGCCGATTTATTTATTAGATCCAAAGCAGGTAACAAGCTATCCAGAAGCAATAGTTCTTTAAAACTCCAAAATATTGCACCCGATGTCATTTTTATTTTTCAAATCGAAGCATAACTAGCTTGCTTGGATGTATCTTATTTCCGTAAGAACTCCTCTCGCAGAGCGGAAAGCACGAAAATAATAAATAAAAGAACCTGGAAAATAAATTAAAGCCGTCGACCTAGCTTATTAAGTAATATTTAAAAAAAACTTATTAAGTGAATCGATTTCGATAATAACAGTACGAATGTCAACTACAGGCTCGTGAAGAGGTGTGTTGATCAAGAATAAATTAAAATCCCCTAAATTCAAATTTTCAGGATACCATGGATTCTTAAGAATTTAAAACTTAATTTATATATCACCATCACTTCGAAGTAGAGTTTCTTGAAATTTATAAATCAAATAGGTTTCGTCAATTGAAGAGAAAGGTACTCTGAAGAACTTCATGAACTTCAAACTTAACTTTTCATTATGGTGTCGGTGGTATAGTGGACGACTTTGTTGTTTCTAATCTACCAATAGTTGAATTTTTTCTACTGAGCTATCTAGATCCGGTTGCAACATTTGTCTCAATATAGAAGTGAGAACTAACAATCCTATGGCATATGTACATATCAAAAGAAATACGTACTTTATCTTTTATATACAAAAAAAAACATATTGCCATCTGAAAAAGCTCATGGAATGAGCCACTTTTGACTAATTGTTTGAATTTGAGGTTGTGAAATCGTTTTGCAACTGGGATGAAGTTCATCGCAGAGAATTCATAAAGCAATCCATTAGCATATACTACATTCTATTAATTTGCATATCACAGGTGAAAAATGGTCCTAGACATCCTAACGAGCAACATAGTGGAATTTCAAAAATGGTATTTTTCGAAACATTTATGATCTCTTCTATTTTTAGAATCGCACATTGTTGGCTACATTCGACTAGCGACATTAGAAACAGATCTATTTACAAAATATTGCATTAAAATGTCAGTATCCACTGCACGTGCAAAGAGCAAAACTCTGAAAGAGTATTCGGACTAACATTTTTATATTGTCAAAGGGAATAACGAAAGGTTATAGCTCACACACAAGAAGAAAATAAAGAAATAAAAAATCATAGCCCATACTTACCGGACTAATTAAGTGCAGACTATCGAAAAAGTTGCCCATATAATTCATAATTGACAGCTTTGAGGATATCCTTTCAACTTTGGTTAATTGAAGCATAAATTTATCTTCATCAGTGAGCAAACTTTGGTCCTTCCTCTCCCCAATATATTCTTTATAGGCTTTAATTTCTACATCTGTAGGTACCATTTTTTGTAGAATTTCAACATTTTCAAGGGACAGCTTCTTGAGATCAAGACTATTAATGGCAGCGATTACTTCATCAATAGGCATATCAAGCTTCCGTCGAGATATTGCTGAAAAAATCATACAATTAACCTTACTATCAATTTTGAAGATATTTGACTATTGTACCAATATTTCGTAATCTCGTGTGTTCCAGAACAGAAACATTTTCCTGTTTCTTAAACCGTTTACTAGGGAATGAGGACAATCCATCAATTTCAGAAGTACCGTTTGCAATGGGTCCGCACATGCCAATTTTGAATCTTTCTTCAAAGTCCGTGAAGTCGATATGCTTGTGAAGTTTTTCATCGTCCAGTTCGTTAAAAATTGTACCGCGCACCTAGAATTTTACAAATCAGAAAACAAGTCTAAAATTAGCAGTATCTCACCTGATTGGGTTTAAGTGCAATCCAGTTAAGTGTTGGTAGTTTGTACTTGGTCTGTACTTTCCTCTTGATAGTCATTGCGCCATCAGGTGCTGGCATAAATCCAGCAGCGGGTGGTGGGGGTACAAAAGATGACATAAATGGTGGAGGTTTGGGAGGATCACGAGGACTATCCACGGCATTCATAGGTGGCGGTGGTGGAACAGGTGGTGGTGGAGGTGTGGGAGCTGTTGGTAGCTTTGGAGGTGGTGGTGGTGGAGGAGGTGGTGCTGCTGGTGTCAATGGTGAAATTGGGGTCTCATGATTTCCATTCATTATGTGTTCATTACTTGATGCAGATCTAGGCAGTGATTTTGTCAAGGTCTGTAACTCTAAATTTTTACTTTCAAGCATGGATTCACGATTTCTTAATTCTTGTTCATTTTGTTTTAAAATTTTTCGAAGTGTCGACACTTCTTCATCAGCTTGTCTTTTAACCTGAAGTAATTCTTCACGTTCTGTTCTTACTTGATTTAATTCTGATTCCAGCTCAGCTAGTTTACACATGAATTCACGTTCCATTTCAGCGTTTCGATCTAAGGCCCGCCCTAGATCATCTTCCAATTCTTGTACTCGTTCAAGAGCTGCAGTTTTCGTCTCTGAGTCTTCCATTAAAGCGGCAACATCAAAGACATTGTCAAGGTATGCAGAGATTTGCACCTGGAGCTCTTCAGATTCTGTTAACCTCAATTTCTCAAGGTACTTATCTAGTCCGAGTGCTGTGAACTCATATTGAAGGTGAACCCTATAATTCATGTCCTCCACAGAGTGAACAACGATATTTACAAATTGCATGCATGCCACCATGAAGTCTATGTTGAACATGTCGTAATTGATGAAGTAATCCATGAGGGTCTGAAACCGACGGTTTTCTTGACATACCTCTTTGAAGTTATCAAAAGATGAAAGAATTATTTCATGACCCCCCTTGACCAAGCATATTGCGGCCAAAAGCTCCAGCACTAGGGCTTTTGTCCTCAGCGATTTGTGGATTAGACTAAGTGCTATACAATTGATGGCTTCCCTGTGCTGGATGACCATATTGAAGCCGTACTTGTTGTTCATGATTGCTCGCAAACACATGATACAGACATGTATATCATCTGTTGAAGCGCCCATGTTCAGTTTTGCTATATGCCGCGATCGTCTTTTGATACTGGGACTATCTAGAACATCACCAAGTGAGGGACGCAGGAAGCCGTTTGTTGTCTGACCTTTGGTTTCATTACTGCCCGAAGATGTCAGAGTTGAGTTAGCATTCAGTCGTTCCTCAGATTCTGTTTTTGCCTCTTGAATGCGCTGTTCGTGCAGCATCATTTGTAATCGAAAGCTGAGATAGTCGACTAGGGCATCTAAGCCCTGGTTGCCTTCGTCAAGGAACTCTTTCACCCATTCAATGTGATTTGTTCGCAGAGATATTTCAAGATCTCGAAGAACTTGTGTCGATGTTGACTCTCCGACAATTTTCCGTTTCTGTAAAGAAAATAAATAGGCAAAGTGATTAGGGAAGTATTTGTTGCTAACGAGATGGCCTCTTTGTTGCGATTATGTCTTCGATTGCTCACAATTTAATTGAATTGTGTTTATGAAATCGTTTTAATTAATTTAATTGCCCTAACAGACGCTTTATGCTATCTGAGATATAAATAGAGTTAGACCTATTTTTAGATTTCACATTCTTTGTTTTATCGAACTTGAAGCGAAAGTTTATGTGCAATATCTCATTGGAATGTTATGAGGCCGTTACCCCCACATAAACTATTTCCAGTCCTGAGGAGGAAAGTGAAGGAGTACGAAAATAGCAACTTGAGATTATCGGGATTCATGTTAGTTCGATTGTTTAACTTACCCGGTGACTTCTTGAAGCTTTTGGGTCCAGGTACGTTCTCAATTTTGTTAGATAGTGTGACGGCGGGTCTTTAGCATGCACCATTTCCTGCAAAAGAAGATAAAAAGATGATAATTTGCTGCCTGAGTCTGTCCAACAAATAAATTTGCTCAGTCTGATTTAGAATTGTACAAACAAATGTTCAAACAGGAAACACTGACCGCAATCACAGCTTTGCAGTCTCGAATGATGCGAATTGATGGATAACAAGATGAGCGGAAGTTGACAATTTGCTAAAAGCCCATTTTTAGAGATGATTTGAAC
This sequence comes from Dasypogon diadema, assembly GCA_006980735.1. NCBI lineage: Eukaryota > Metazoa > Arthropoda > Insecta > Diptera > Asilidae > Dasypogon > Dasypogon diadema. Next base: position 9,927 of record QYTT01088012.1, on the reverse strand, counting down.
TCACTGTACCGTTTGTGTACCAATTATGAATTCAAATGTAACCTTTTCAAGTTGAAAAATGAAATCTGTGTTAAGTGGAAGGTTCTTTAGCATGCATCACAGTCACTTGGTACTATAATTGCCACCGGATATTGAGCCGAATGGTGTGAGTTGAATTTTTTATTCTTTTCAATTTTTCTGAGTGGGCCAACGGATGCTCTTGGTTGTACTTTGTCAGTTCATTAGGGCACTGAACGCATAATTAGATGAGAACAATTACCCTAAGTCGTAGAAGTATTGATGGAATAAAGGGAGATGCAAAGCACGTAATCTGATTAGAACGTGCCTAAAGCCTGCCTTAGCATACAAATCTCAAGAGCAGAAGCCATCTCTTTAGAAATTCAAGCAGTCTCAATTAAGGATTTACAGATAAAATGGATCACTTAAAAGAGTTACTCACAAAAATTTATTAATCATAAACCATCCAGTAGTGTTCGCCATGGTTTGGTGTCATTGTTTCTGATGAATTACTCATGACTCATGAAAATTAATTCAAGAAAATTATGATGATGTTTTGAGATTAAATGGTACCGAGAAGCAATTTCAAGTGCGAGTGTATCTCTTATTTCAGACTAGATGTACCAATCATATCCAACCTCTGTCTAGCGTCGATTGGAATTGGAATTTGCAGACATTTGGGAAGGGGTCAATCATTCAATCCAACCGGTATACACAATTTAGACCTTCCGGCTGGCTGACTGAATGAGATATGACTCGAAAATTATTTTCGTTCTTGGATTTTAATTAAATTGCTTTTCAAGGCTGAAGTTATTTGGATTCTATTGATTATGAGTTTATCGCTTTATGAAGATAATTTATTGTACTTTTGCTAATTTCTTTAAATCGAGCTTTACTTGTATTAAATTAAATTGTTGTGCTTTGTTTTTATGAAATCTACACCTACTTGAATAGTTTGACTTACTTGGAAAAAGTCTAATATTAAAGAAGCTGAAATGCACAAATATAAAAAAAAAATAAATAAAGTGCAAGGAATGAACAACATTCCAATTTCAACATATGTGTACACTTTTTAACCGAAGAAAAACTAACCTAAAAGTAAAATAAGGTGGTATCAACGCTATTGCAAAACAAGAACTTCTTGTTAAAATACTAGTCGATAATTACAGCCTGCGCTAAACAATATAAATTTTGCTAACCTTTGAGGAAATGTTACGCAACATTTCATTCCTTGTCCCAATATGATACCCAGATACTATTGGAGAGCCATTTAGAAGTATTGAGGTAGCATTATCTAAGTCAGGCAGGGTTATCTCCATTAAACGCTACACAATTCGATTCTCTGAGGTTCTTGTTCCTAACTGACCAATCATAGATGCTTCTCAAATCATTATTTATGTGTCCAAAGCAATCTTCGATAGGTTTAATAGGCCTCACCGTAGAGATAAATGGTCACATCAGAAACCATTCTTAGCAGGTCATGACAAAAAGGCTGAATAATAATGGATTTATAATAAATCCTTGTGGGACATCCGTATAAACACTAGAGAACCAGATGCACACCCACAACTTTAATACTCTGGGAACAATTTGATAGAAAACTGGTCGCTATAATAACAACACTTAAACTAAGTAACTTATGAACTTAGTAACAATGAGCTGTGGTCGGCACTATCGAACACCTCAGAGAAATCCAGAGATGCAACGGAGTAAAATGATCATTATCTATGGTTCCCCTTATATCAGAAAGACCTTCAGCTCTGAAACCGGATTGTGGAATAGCAAAGAATTCCTCGCAACTTGTTACAAAATTTACTTCGATATAATTTTTTCGATACTTTGGAAAGAAAGTACTAATACGCTTATTGGACAAAAAACATATACCAGAATTGCGGTAGTAGTTTTCGCATTCAAGCCGTAAACGTTCTAAGGAGACCATAGGTAGACAGTTGCGAAAACTGGGGGCTGGAATCAACAATACATTAAGCGTGGAAAAATTCAACCAAAAAACATCTTCATATTCTCATGTCTAAACAATTTGGTTGCTCATTCTCATCTCATCATGATAACACGAAAATATTTGAATGAATTCATCCATTCCATGCCTTCCATATATCGATTCGAACTCCAGAATTGAACTCCATATAAACTTAGGCTGAGTTCAAACTGGGTTGAATTGACTTGACCTAGATTGAGCCGAAACGTCTGACGTAAGTGATTTATATACGCGACTTTAGTAGTCCAGTGGAGTTGATATATGAGAAATTGTTTGTTGTATTTTTAGTATGGCATATTTTAGCTTTTACGGCTTTGTGATTATTTAGAGATTCGGAAATTAATATTTTTTGTAAAAGACACCCTAATTTCGTCTTATATGAACTGTGATTTCGATCCTGGGAAAGATGATGTTGTAACGTGTTATTACAATGAAAACCTCCAAGAACGTAATGAAATGATTAGTTTCAATTACCTTTCAAGCAAATCGACCTCCTTAATATTGAACAACTTAAGCAATACCAATACTAAGAAAAATTCAATGCACATTTTCTCAGAATCCAACTCAATGCACATTTTCTCAGAATCTAACTCAATCATCACCAAGCAAAAAGACGAAAGTTGTACTCCACAGCAACAGTTAATATTTCAAGGTCACGTAAACGGCCCTACGAACATGCCTATTAGGCCTGCTGTCGATGAGCTACAACGTTCAGCCGTATACAAATAACGCAAGTTATCTAGTTTGCCCACAAAACTTCTTTTATTATCAATAACTCAACCCAACAAAGGTCCTCCATTCCTATTGAGATAAATCCATTTGAACACAACCCTGAAAAATACATGGAGCATGTCTCGAACCTACTCTTAGTTAATAATAATATATGGAGCCTAATAATTTACAAGGGTTTAGATACGTACTACCTTCAGTTGAATGGTTTCGAGAAGTGTCTGGAAAAGGTGGAAGATCTCTGTAATCGGACGGTCTCCTGCAACTATTATTGCAAATCCATTCTTGCAGAATTACTTCACAAGGCTGAAAAGATGCATCAAAATAATCCTATACTCCGTTAAAAAATGGAAATAACGAAGGATTGCCGAAAGCGAGTCCAATTTAAAATAAACGGCACACTTCAAAATGACTTATTTAGTGTTCTGGACCAGTCCTAAATTTGATTATAAACCAGTATGGAAAGGTCCAAAAAGACCTCATTAATTTAATATTAGAAGCGGATACATAGTGGTCTGCAAACATAATTAAGCTTAACCAAATCTTTCAATTGAAACACCCTTCAATGAGCATTATTACTCAATCCATTTCTCAAATGCTCAACATCCTACCCCTCTCCCGAGTAATTGATTCAACTTTTTGTCTAAAAGCAAAAGATTTTAAAATTTCCTTACTTCATTTAGATACAAACTCATTGGACAAGATACATTTAACTTTAATTAAAGACAAAATCCCCAACGTAAATTTTCATCATGTATACTATTACATGTGTTATTGTAATTATAATTTTGATAATGTATTATAGAAGTGATTTGCAGAAACTGTCCGCAAATGTGGAGCCCATGTTTAAGGAAAACTTCAAATAAGAATAACTTTGAGGCTCAGGCAATGAAACCTATTCCAATATAGAAACTTGCAAGCTCGCCGACTCAAGAATAAACTCCTTCATATAGCCTTATAAAACTTTATTGTCAGGTTAATAAAAGATGACACTAACTATCCACTATGTAGATAAAATCTCGTACCTTCTTTACCGGCTCTGTGACCGCATTTGTAATTTGGATGAAAATAATGAATCTACGAATTGATCCCTGAGGCACACCGTTTTTAAAATTATGTTTCAAATATATATAGAAACTTTTCCCTTGTGTGTACTCACTACTGAAGCGAACTGTTAACTGTTTTTCCTATAAATAAACCTCATACCAATTATATTAGGTAAACATGCATATATATATATATATTTTTTTTTAAGGTATGCATTGCCTAAACTTAAGGAACAACCTTATGATGTACATTGAACAGGAAATTAGGGAAGAGGAAATTGGAAAATTTTAACTTGATAAATGGTGTAATGGAACCACAATTTTGTATCAAATTATTACTGTGCAATATCCCAGTGACTTCGCAAGTACAATCTTTCTCAGTAAAATTACCTCAAAAACTGGTACCCAGAAGATAAATCATCGCGTCCTGCGCAGGTTTCGAACCCACATCCGAGAAAATCTGCAGACGTGCGCCTCAGCTTGCTCGGCCATAGGTGCATGTATATTGGATTGGAGAAGCAAAGGAGGTAGAAGTATAAATTCATTATCCAAAAAAAGCTAAAAGCTCTATTATTCCATGATTTTTCTTAACACATTGGCTGCCGAAATTAGCATAAAAGCTTTTGTGAGAGAGTTCCGTGTTAAAATGCCTTTGTGGTGAGAGAGCAGGTCACCGGTGACCCCCACGGCAGTCAACGTGTTCACATAGTGCTAACCTGCAAGTTTCTGCTATATGAGAAAAGATTTCTGTTATTTCCTCATAAGGTCAAACACTTCAATACGATGATGCCCCATACTGAGTTCCCTTCTATAAATTGAATACAAAATGCTGTCTAGTTTATTTCGAAATTCGACTCCAATCTAGGAATTCAGTTTCAGATATCACTTAAAGTTCAGTTAAAATACCGTTTAATTTCCATTTACAAGTTTAGTAAGTAATAAAATATTCTAAGGTCAGTTATTCATAAGCAAGAAGCTAACCTCGAAAAACCTCTCGAATATCTTAAGCTCTAGCCTTCTGGGGAATGCAATAAGCAACAACTACTATAGAATGCTAAACTCTATTCTGATTGAGCACTGAGCAGTGTCATGGCCTGAGTAATTGATAGCACCCTGGTGTCTTTCATTCATTCGTGTTCTCATGCGGATAAAATGTCGAAGCATCCAATTAGGTTAATCTTATTAAGTAGGGAACGGCAGATAGACGGTGTCACATAAAACTGAACTTTTGATTCGCAATCTCAACTTCTTCTGCACGGGTAACTATAACCATTTAATGGGATTTCTTAGTTTCCACAGATTTAAGGAAGATTTTCTCTTTAACTGCACGGTAAATTTCTACTTGAGTTACATCCACCAACTTAAGAAGCCACACAGTTTTTTTAAGAAGTATCAAGTCTACCTTTGTCAGCTTTTCTAAATTGTTCTAATTGTGACCGGGATTTTGAAAAATTACCTTCAGATGTCATCTTTCAGTGACTCGTACATTTCATGCTTCAAACGTTGATGATTTAATGACGTCAATATTGCCTTTTTAGACAATTAGTAAACTTTACACATGGAAGTTACTCAGCGATGGATGGATCTCCATGACGAAATCACCCAACCTTAACTCTTTATTATCTTGCGCATATGGTCGCCCATATGTGCGTATCTGTTCGGCTGGGTAAATATTGCCCAGCTCAAATATGTGACGCTGACGAACTCAAAGTATATGAAACGATGTTGAAGCGGCTCGCTTTTATTTATTCCGGCATAATTGTCTTCTTGGACTATAAACTTTGTAGGGTAATTGGTAACTTTTCAAATTAAATCAATTTTACGTTTGCATTTCATTAGTGTTGTTTTTGTGGGAGTATAGTGCTGGCTCAGGTTATGCTGTTGGTAGAGTGCAATTTCATGGTTGTCTAACATTTGAATATTTGATTAATCTATGATTTAGAGTTGGATTTGTTGACTTTTCATAGCTTTTTTATAAACGATGAAAAGGAAATGGTGAAATTCGTGAATGGTGCATTGAACTATCAAGCGTGAGCATGGTAGGGACAGCAGGTATTCGTTTCATGCAAATATATAGTTCGGAGCACTATGCTTTTAACGACCTGTGGTACTAGAACAGAAATTTTGGCTTTAGATAAGAAGTACATTGCTTATGATTGATCCAAACGATCCGTTAACTAAGGAGAACCGCAATAAGATAACTCTTTCAGAAAACTACGATGGCCCTCAAAATATCACTCACTAACAGCTGATATAAACTTTCTAGAAAAGGCAGTTTGCGACAGGAGGAAATTATGATGTGATAAACGAATCTAATATAATTGAAATGATAAACAGCATAGTACCTATCAAAAAAAATTGAATATCAATTACAAAAAGGGACAAGAAATGTACAAAGTGCTGACAAGTAATGATCATAAAAGAATAGTTTAGCAACATCAAGTGATGCAATGCTTTTCAACAAAACAATATGTTTCCTAGATATTACTTCACCACAACAATACCTTCTTCCACGTCGATTGCTATTATAAAAGAGAGTATAGAATTCTCAACGGTTCACAGCAACAAATTGTACTAACAGTTGCTAAAAAAAAGTAAAAAAGGATACCACTAAAAGGACGAAAAGGATTTTTCATATTTTTTTTTGTTTTCCCCCATTTTTTTAAACCTACTTCGGATAAGCAACTAATCTGTAGCCATAAGAGATTAATTATTAAAATTTGAGAAATCTCGGTGTTAATGGGTTAATCAAAGAAGTTTTGAGACTGAGCTGATATTGGCTGAACAATATAAATCCTGTCGCTATCAGGATCGCTTCTCTCATTTATTGGTGCTGGTTTTGCCTTCAATGTGTGATGCATCCAACTATAGATATATAGGAGTTAGGAAGTGCTGAAAGCTGCGCCCTATAATACCAAGTCGTCAAAGGTTTCATTTTCGTAAATGGCACTACGATGTGGCGCTCAGAAAAAATACGGCCTGAGTTTCCTTACCAATTTGAGGGTAACAAAGGATATCATATGATATATTTAGGATTCAATTTAATTCAATTGTTTGCTGCTGATTTAAACACACAAGATTTACAACCTTTTCCTGTATAATAATCTATATATTAATTATACAAAGAAAGCTCCCGGTTCCGTATTTCAGCCACTTTTTTTATATGGAGTTTCATCGAGCTTTTCTTGAAATTTTATAATGGCAACCAGGGACGTGAATTTTAACTAAACTCTGCGTTTAGTTTCACTCCAGAAGTGAAACTATTCATCTAATGACAGAATAGTTTCACTCCAGAAGTGAAACTATTCATCTAAAGACAGAATAGTTTCACTCCAGAAGGGAAACTATTCATCAATAGTTTCACTCCAGAAGTGAAACTATTCTTCTGATGACAGAATAGTTTCACTGCAGAAACGTAACTAAATTAGAAATATTAGTTTCTATTCTAATTCTGATTCTGCTCCCGTTTGGTTTTT